>VYZX01027917.1:75670-157396 GCA_013401335.1 Brachypteracias leptosomus | reverse complement strand
GCTCCGCGCCCGGCCCAGGCGGCCGTTGCTGTGTCCCCGCCCCCGGTGCCCGCGCGCGGCCCGTCCCCTCGCAGGCCCCGCCCCCCGTGACGCGCTGGGCGGGGCCCGGCCCGCTCCGCTCTTCCCCACCCGCCTCGGGGCCGGAGTTATGTGACGCGCGCGGCTGTCCCGTCGGCCCCGGATGCGGAAGTGGCGAGTGCTGCCCCAGGGGCCTCACCGGGACGGTGCCGCTGCTGCCGCCGGGGGACGCGGCACTGGGAGGTCAGGGCCCGCGGCCACTGAAAGGGGAAGGCTGGCCCTCGTCGCGCTGCTGCGGGGCTGGCTTGTCCCGCGTTGGCCGGTGGGCGGCCCGGAGCGTTGAGGCGTCTGGGTTCCTGCCGCTCCCCTTCCCCTGGGGCCGCCGGGGCTCTGGCGGGGGCCGCCGCGCTGCTCGCTCCGCGGCACCGGGCCCCGCTGCTGCCAGGCCGCCCCCGGCAGCTGCTCCGGGAAAGAAACTCGTGTGTTTCGCTTTGCTCTTCTGACCCCGTTTGTAGCCGCGCAGCTGGCGAGGCGCAGGCGCTCCCGTGGCCGCGTTTGTGGGGAGAGGGGCCGGCAGCGTG
Source organism: Brachypteracias leptosomus (assembly GCA_013401335.1). Lineage (NCBI taxonomy): Eukaryota > Metazoa > Chordata > Aves > Coraciiformes > Brachypteraciidae > Brachypteracias > Brachypteracias leptosomus. Next base: position 156,797 of record VYZX01027917.1, on the reverse strand, counting down.
CCGGGGGCGTGCGCTCCCCGTTCCCCCCGCCTGTGGCGGCCTCCGTGCGAGTCCTGCTGGCACACGTTGCAGTCGTGTGGCTGTTTCTTCCAGACCCACATCAGTTCAGAGTTTGAAGGTTTTATTGAGTTTATTTGGAGAAACCTTAGATGTAGGTTTTTATTCCCACTGTGCCAGAGCAGCTCGGTAACTTAATTGACTTTCTGAAAAGCAAATCTACAAGCTCAGCACTTTAGCCTGTTTGAAAGGCATACTTTTAAGTTCTTTTGCATTTTGATGTAAGAGTACAGTTAAAACTGGAAGAGCTTATATTTTCATTTAATAGCATGGCTATTGTTTTATGTAAAAATAAAGGTCCTCTTGAAATGTGCTTTATTTTAAGTGAAATAGCAGGAAGAAAGAATGCAGTGCCTGATGCAGTTGAAGTAATGCAAATCAGTGCCTCAAACTTAAATATTTGCTTGGCCTTGTCCCTCTGTAGCACAGCCCTGCTGTGGTGGTGTAGAGTCCAGCAGCTTTGGGAAACATGGGAAAAGAGATGAAATGGCAAAACCAGAACATATCACTGGTAGTGGGGATGAGTCTGGGTGTTCATTTGAATGCATTTTACACAAAGTTCAGAATTTCTGTTTGAAATATAGAAGGTATGATTTTAGAGAGTGGTATCACCCTGTCTGAGTACTGATAGAAGAGGCTGTTACTAAACTGTCAGTCTGACATTTATTAAACTGTAACATGCCTTTCAGGTGTGGCAATCTTGGCTGTGTGGGGTTACAGCACCCTGTGCTCACACAGAGAGTGTAAAGAATGGTTTTGTAATGACAAGTAACTTATGTTTGCTTTCATTTCCCTACTAGATATGCAAGATGTCTTCAGCTGTTTTTACTGATAGCACCTGAGAAGAATTGGAATTCAAGATGAGAACCAACAAGGTGTACAAGCTCGTCATACATAAAAAGGGTTTTGGAGGCAGTGGTCAGTATCTCCTGGTTCCTAACAGTGACATCAGGACTCTCTTAATTGAAAGCAATTAACTGATTTATTGATCTTTTTAGCAAAATAGTGAAGATAGAACTTTGAAGTAACACGCAGTACTACCAGCCAGAGTTTGGAAGATTCTTTTTTAATGGAAAGATACAGCAGAACGAATTACATTTGTCAGAACAGAACAAGATTGCAACTGTAAAATAAAATTGCTTTATTCTACCTTTTCCCCTTTTGCTGCATCATTTTTAATTTTACCTTGTATCTCAGTCACTTCAGTAAATGACTGATGTGTCAATGACTTAGGACTGTGTGTAGATATGTCTGTGCACTGAGAGCAGTGTCATTTATTTGCTCCTTCTAGACTTACAGCATGTTAATAAATTTTCTTAAGGTTCTATAGCTATCTACTTTCCTGCTGGTGTTTGTTGTATGAAAACCACAGAACATTATTTTATTTGCCTAATTAAGGCACGCTCTTTTGCCGAACAAATCTTTTGTGAAAGGTCTGTGATTTGAAAGAAAAGTTGGTGCTCACAAGAGTGGCCAGACTAAAGTGGCTGGATGGGGGCATTGTCACGCAGTGATCAGAAGGCATTGCTGGCACTGCCTGGCCTGGGGTGTTTGTGTGGAGTAAGCTATTTGCATGCAAATGTGCAAGGTTCTGTGTTTGGTACATACCTGTTCACTGCAGTTTTCCTCATTTATGTCTTGCAGATGATGAACTGGTGGTGAATCCTAAAGTATTTCTCCAAATCAAGCTGGGAGATGTTGTGGAAATTGCACATCCCAATGATGAGTACAGGTGAATTCTCTTTTTGCTGACACCAGGCAGGTGTGGTCAGAGCACTTGAAAAGGCATCTTCATGTGCAGCAGCTTCTCGAGGGAGGGGCTCTTAGAGCTGGTAGAATGTGGCTTCAGGATGCTGCCCTGTGCTTTTTTTGCCNCTGATAGAAGAGGCTGTTACTAAACTGTCAGTCTGACATTTATTAAACTGTAACATGCCTTTCAGGTGTGGCAATCTTGGCTGTGTGGGGTTACAGCACCCTGTGCTCACACAGAGAGTGTAAAGAATGGTTTTGTAATGACAAGTAACTTATGTTTGCTTTCATTTCCCTACTAGATATGCAAGATGTCTTCAGCTGTTTTTACTGATAGCACCTGAGAAGAATTGGAATTCAAGATGAGAACCAACAAGGTGTACAAGCTCGTCATACATAAAAAGGGTTTTGGAGGCAGTGGTCAGTATCTCCTGGTTCCTAACAGTGACATCAGGACTCTCTTAATTGAAAGCAATTAACTGATTTATTGATCTTTTTAGCAAAATAGTGAAGATAGAACTTTGAAGTAACACGCAGTACTACCAGCCAGAGTTTGGAAGATTCTTTTTTAATGGAAAGATACAGCAGAACGAATTACATTTGTCAGAACAGAACAAGATTGCAACTGTAAAATAAAATTGCTTTATTCTACCTTTTCCCCTTTTGCTGCATCATTTTTAATTTTACCTTGTATCTCAGTCACTTCAGTAAATGACTGATGTGTCAATGACTTAGGACTGTGTGTAGATATGTCTGTGCACTGAGAGCAGTGTCATTTATTTGCTCCTTCTAGACTTACAGCATGTTAATAAATTTTCTTAAGGTTCTATAGCTATCTACTTTCCTGCTGGTGTTTGTTGTATGAAAACCACAGAACATTATTTTATTTGCCTAATTAAGGCACGCTCTTTTGCCGAACAAATCTTTTGTGAAAGGTCTGTGATTTGAAAGAAAAGTTGGTGCTCACAAGAGTGGCCAGACTAAAGTGGCTGGATGGGGGCATTGTCACGCAGTGATCAGAAGGCATTGCTGGCACTGCCTGGCCTGGGGTGTTTGTGTGGAGTAAGCTATTTGCATGCAAATGTGCAAGGTTCTGTGTTTGGTACATACCTGTTCACTGCAGTTTTCCTCATTTATGTCTTGCAGATGATGAACTGGTGGTGAATCCTAAAGTATTTCTCCAAATCAAGCTGGGAGATGTTGTGGAAATTGCACATCCCAATGATGAGTACAGGTGAATTCTCTTTTTGCTGACACCAGGCAGGTGTGGTCAGAGCACTTGAAAAGGCATCTTCATGTGCAGCAGCTTCTCGAGGGAGGGGCTCTTAGAGCTGGTAGAATGTGGCTTCAGGATGCTGCCCTGTGCTTTTTTTGCCTGAAGAAAAGTAAGGGGCAGCCCCTATAGCAGGGGCTCTTCCTTAAAGTTTATGAAATTCTTTGGAGTTCATTTGCTGACCTTTCACAGGGCAAGTAGCACCTGAATATAGAATCTACACTGTCTTTGTCCTCTTATAGAGCTGCTGCTACCTAATGATTGTTCTCTCACACTGTAGTATATCCTAGACAAAAATTAATACTTCCTGGCCAGCTATAAAAACATAAACCTTCTAATATGAAGCTGTTCATCCTGCAGCCTGTGTCTGGAAAAGTAGTAGTGTGCTTGTATGAGGTTCTGAGAAGTTCTTTCATGACTTACTTTTCCATTTAGAGTGTCATCTTTACCTACAGAGGTAAAGGTTTCTCTTTAGCCTCCATACTAAATAGTTTTGAGAGAGTGATTTACCAGAATAGCCTGTTGGTATCTCAACTTGTCTACCTTTTTTCTTTTTTCCATGCTAGTCCCCTGCTTCTACAAGTGAAGTCACTTAAAGAAGATCTGCAGAAAGGTAAAACTCTAGACTTACAGACTGCACAGTAAAATCATAGACAAAGGTTATGTGATTGGTCTGTACCTGTGATTGACTAATGCATATGTTTTAACTTGATAAGAAAATCAATACTTTGTCTATTTAGGAATGGAAGGATTATAATTTTATCAGAAAATGAATAGACAATTTTAAATATGTTTTTGGTTGAGTAATGTGGGTTATGTTTTAAAGAAAATAGGCTTTTTAGCCTTAAATTTTTGTTTCTACATTCTCTGACTAGCTTTCTATCTTTTCTTCTTGAAGGAATTAATTCAGCCTTAACTTTGAGTTTCTCACATGTTTTAATATTAATGGCTTCTAATTGTGCCACAGCTGAAAGAAGCTGTTGCCTTTTACTGCGGCACTGAGAGTTTCATGACAGTCTCATTGTATTGATTTTGTACTTGTAAACCACTCAGAACGTTTTGGGGATGTTCAGTTCTCTGTTGTCCTTTCTCGTTTTTCTGGCAGAAACAATCAGTGTGGATCAGACAGTTGCACAAGTGTTCCGGCTGCGCCCCTACCAGGATGTCCATGTGAATGTTGTTGACCCAAAGGTTTGTGGCTTTGCAACTTTTTTTCTATCTCTCTGTTCACTTGGCTCAGATCAGAGCCCTGTGAATTTCCATCTACAGTAATACTGGAAAAAAAGGTATTTATATATTTTATACCTCTTTTACTGAAAGGTATTTATCCTTCTTTCATAAAAAAATGAGGCTTGGGCAATTGAACTATTTGTTACGGTTTTTTTAATAGAATCATAGAATGGTTTGGGTTGGAAGGGACCTTAAAGATCATCTAGTGCCAATTAGACACCTTCCACTAGACCAGGTTGCTCAAAGTCCTATCCAACCTCAGTGTCTTTTTCTTCTCTCCCTACCATCCCTGTTCTTTTTGAAGTCTGTGGACCAGCTTCAACAGAACTTGCTAGAAATTTCAAGTATCTTTAAATTCCAGAAGTGCAAGATAACCAGGCAGAGTAAAGTGGCCTAGTCAATAGAAGGGCTGTGACATGGCTTAGACTTATTTGACACCAGAGAGCTGTGTAAGAGGCATCTCTTGTAAATGTCCCAACTATCAAAAGAGCTTCAGACAGAGCTTACACTCAGCACAAGACAAAAATCTTCAGGAAACAAGGCTTCCTTAATGTTCTGAACAGTGGAAGTAATTTGTTTCACTTGTGCTTCCAGTTTGCCCTTCGACTTGGGCTTTTTGTGGTCACATTGTGCAGTGTCTTGCAGCTCACAGTAGTTCCAGGTGCACACACAACTTCAGTGGTTATTCTGATGAGACTTCCCTTTTATCTTCTGTCTGTTAGGAGTATTGACTTGCTTTGGAACAGCACTCACTGTGACATTTGATTCTTAACAGAATAGACTGAAGGACACTACTTAGAAATGACAAATAAAAATCTAAGCACTGTTTTTCTTCTGTTTTTCAGGAGGTGACCTTGGACTTGGTGGAGCTGACCTTTAAAGATCAGTATATTGGGCGTGGGGATATGTGGCGACTGAAGAAAAGTTTGGTAAGGCCTCTACTGTCCTCGTGTGTAAGGTGGAGTTTTCTTTGCTTGCTGTAAAAGAAAATAAGCATTTTGTAAAGCATAGAAAACTGAGGACAAGACCAGTATCAGCAGCTCCTGGGGAACTTAACCTGCAAGAGGTGTATCAAAGTAGGAGAAATGGATGTAAATGTATTGCAGAAAAAAATCAATCTCATCTTTTCCTGCTCCATCTCTGTAATGTTAGTTACTACCTAGAGCACTGAAAATTGTTGAGTTTTTCTTATGTTTTGGATTTTAATGATTTAGTACACTTGGAAGGAATTGAATGCAAATGTTTTTCAGGTGGAAGCGTGCCGAAGTATCCTCTCTCCAATAGTACCACTTCATAAGCAGCTATTAGAGTATTTTTTCTGCATCTCTGGAGTGCAGCCTTTGGCTATTCCAAGCACAGTGAATTAGACAGATGAACCCAATGAAAGCTTATGTGTGTGAAACTATTTTCTGTTGCCTGTTGCAGAGGTTCTGTAGGCTGAGATACTAGTAGTAAATATGCTCAGTGATTTTCATGATTTTATGGTAGAAGTCTGGTGTTTGAGTGTCAGTGTTTTTTTGTAAATTGATCTGATGACTGAGCCTGCTGTTCTTTAACTCCTGTATCTATTCTTTCTTAGGTCAGCACATGTGCATATGTCACCCAAAAAGTTGAATTTGCGGGTATCAGGTCAGTGCCTCCTCTGAGGACTTACTGTTACTTATGAGTTTAGATTGAGCACAGAGTGTCCAATGGGAGAATCTTCTCTGAAAAATCCTTCGTATTTTATTGCTCTCTTACTCTTCTATGGATTTCTGTCTGTACCATGAGGTGTGGGAAGGCTTCTATCTGAATTGGGGTGGAAGAAACTAATAGTAGGACAGCTAGCCACGCTTTTTACGTTTGATGAATGACAAATAATTTTCCTTTTACTTCTTACAATATTTCCCCCCTTCCCAAGATGTATTAATAGTTCAGATGGGGGTTACTTCAGTTGCTGTTGGGATGACAAACGGACAAGGAAATGTGCAGATGTAAAGGAAAATGGCTGTTTGGCATGTTTTTGTATTAGATAAAATTCTACTGTCTTCAAGTCATCCTTGAATGCAGATTTTGGTACATACCTTATTTGCTGAAATACTGATTTTCTAATTTTGATAGTCACTCTGGTTAGCAAATGCTCTGCACTCCTTTTCTTCCAGGGCGCAGGCAGGTGAACTGTGGGTGAAAAGTGAGAAAGTGACTTGTGGATACATCAGTGAGGACACCCGGGTAAGAGTTCAGGGAAATGTTGAAATGCCAACTTGTTAGAGGGGCAATTCCCTGGGATGCAGTGGGCACAGTCACAGAAGTTGCTCAGTAGTTAATTTCTGTATTTTGTCCTTTTAGTAAATGGACCCTGTTTTAAATAAGGTCTTTCATTCCTTTGCAGGTGGTTTTCCGCTCCACTTCTGCCATGGTTTATATTTTTATCCAGATGAGCTGTGAAATGTGGGATTTTGATATTTATGGTATGTAAGTAACTGACCTCCCTGCTGTGAATGTCTGGCAGCAGCTGTCTTTTCTGTCCCTACCAGACAACTGCCACTGCTACTTACTTTTGCCACTACTAGAAAACCAAGATGTCCTACCTTTGGCCTAGGCAGTGCTCCAAGGTGCACTATGGTGCCTTCTTAGATCACAGAATTGATATGGTTGGAAAGGACCTTTAAGATCATCAAGTCCAACCATTATCTATCTGTACCAGGCCACTTCTACACCATTCTAACTTGTAGGGCCACACTTTCCTGGATATTCCATAATTTCCCAGTCCCTGCTGTAGGGCCTCAATATGATTATTTCAGTGACAAAATCAAGGTGGCCATCTGACTATGAAGACATTGACATTGGAGGGTTTTCTGTGGATGTGAACATGTTTGGTGTTTCAGGCAGGTGCAAGCCTGTGTGAATCCTGAAACCAGAAACGTATGGAAGTCCTGTTCAAAGAGGACCTTTATATGTTTAAATTACTCTTGACTTTGGCTTAGTGGGGAAGCCCAAGCCCCACTTTAGCCCAGGTAGAGTCAGCTAAAATTATTCAAACTTGACTCATTAAGAATGAGTCACTTATCTGTGGTGTTGTTCGGGTTTTTTTGTTGTTGTTTTCCTTATGGCTTAATTCTTTAGCAAAGCTCTTGCCGCTTCCTTTGACCATGTGTTTAGGCATATGTAACTGGGCAACTCTTCAAAAGCGAGCAGGGGCTCAGTTGTGCATACTATGCCTAAAAGATGGTGCAGATGCTTTCCCAGCATGCTGCGAATGTGTTAGAAAAACAAATTTAAAGGTCAGATCCTTTTGACAGTAAGAGTCTTGTTTACATCCTCTGAGATATAGTCATGCTTTTAAATCCTTATCATCTTTGCTTTGGGGATATTAGCATTCATTATGCACACAGCTGCTCCATTTCTAATAAAAGAATTGTCCTAGAATCTCAGTGTTAAATATACTCCATAGTTGAAGTAACTGCTGTTGTTTGATGCTTTGGAGATGTTTACTTTGCAGGGGACCTGTATTTTGAGAAGGCTGTGAATGGTTTCCTTGCTGACCTCTTCACAAAATGGAAGGTAAATAACAGATAGAGTTCAGCCTGTTCTGAAAGAGCAAGTCAAAGCCATCTTACTGAGCCCACTGATGTGCCAGTTTGAGGCAGGCAGTGCTAGGTAGTTCCTGGACATCAAGAGTGATTTACTGCAGGTCTGCATTAAATCATACATATCCCAGTACTGGTCTGTTGTATCTGCTGTGTTTGTATCATACAATTTGTATGTAGGATCTGACTGGACTGAAATCACTAAATGTGTGAAATGGTTGGTTGTGATTGTGTGGTAATGCACAAATCTGTTTGAAACAATTTATTTGTTCCGGGCCTCTGGATATTTCCCTGTACAGTGTGTGATCTGTTCAGTGCTGCTGTCTTTCAGCATGATGACTTCCAGGTTGTTATATATGGCCTGCTGATAATGTGCAAGGTTCTTGAAAGTGAATTGCTTCAAAACTAAACAAAGCCTCCGGGCTGAGCAGCCCAGAGCTGTCTCCTGTCTCAGTGTATGATCTGACTCAGAGCAAGCTATAACTGCTTTTGGCAGTCCTGCAGCAAACTTCCACTGACCTGAGAGAACCATATCAGTACTCAAAGGCATGTATAAAATCTGCAACGTAAATTGAAAGAATAGCTAGACAAGGCAAAAGAGTCTGAAATCCTAGATGTATAACATTTATGCATAGTACAATTCATAATGGTCCCGAATGTTAAGGAGAGCAGGAGTGTGCCAAACTGATTTGTCTTATTTTCATTGTTTTTTGCCCATTGGAGAGTTTTTTAGGAGCCCCATATGACGTGTCTGTGAAATGCCTGCTTTGTTTTTAGTACTATTTTGCCACGTTGGGTGTGGGCCTGAGTGATGCCAGGACTCACAGGGCTTTTCAGTTTTTTTCCTTTCGAGGGCCTGATCTGTGTGCTCCTTACCAGCTTCATCCCATTGCATCCATTAGAGCTGTAACTGTTTAGTGAAGTTTTAATTTTTTTTTATTTTTTTTTTCCCTCTGGAATTGTTAGGGCCATGTCTCTAAACCAAGAATATCAAATTGCCATGAGTATGCATAAACAAATTGAGTCAACTGTCTTTATTTTTTAAACAAAAATCTTGTGTCTTGGCAACTACGGAGAGGAATTTCTTTAGAGACTAGCAGACAATGCTTCAGTTAAATGTGGTATAGCCTAGAGGCTCAGAATCTACAGGACAGGCATTTGTGTGATTTCATAGAGGCACATGCAGCACTCCTGCAGGTATGAGTACAGCAGGCTGCCTTCTAGTTACTTTGGCCCTATGTGTGAGGGGAAAGAGCGTGTTACTGTATGTGTATATACAGTCTTCTACTGAATGTGGCCCTTAGCTTTTCTTTATTCATCTATTCTTCCTGACAGGAGAAGAATTGCAGCCATGAAGTGACAGTGGTTCTATTTTCTAGAACATTTTATGAAGCAAAATCTATAGGTATGTAAAAATCTGTATTTTCATGTTTCTACTTTTAAGTCTATCTCCTCTCTTGAATGTTGCTCACAGGCTGCCAGTGACTTTTTTTTATTGTTTTTCCCCCTCTGTGCCCATGTCTGAAGTATTCCCTAGCAAGCACAGTGGGTACCCAGCTGTTCTTACGAAAGTACTGCAGTGAAAACCTTACATAGAAGAGTATATGGCAAATTTACTTCGTACTCAAGCTGTCTTACTGGTTTAAAAGCAATTTTAATATTGTGTGGATCTGATATTTCTCAAAGTGGCGTGCTGATTTTCTTTTATTGGAAATAACGGCTTTTTACTAGAAGAGTCATTTCTGTAGAAGAGCACAGGGTAACTCGTGCTTTTGCGTCTGTCTCAGATGAGTTTCCTGAAACGCATCGTGCTTCAATTCGGCAGGATCACGAGGGAAGATTTTATGAAGATTTTTACAAGTATGTCTTCCAGTTCTTTCACCTCTTGTCCCACAGTGTATGTGTCACTCCTGGAGAATATCATGCTGTTACCTGTAGGACCTTGTAGGGAAACTGTCTGAAAACTGGCAGTAAATTGATGAGTAGTCCCCTTTGTGAGCACACCCCCATATTTGCTAAGTCAGTCTTCCATGTGCATGTGAGTGTTGTGTTGTCTGTACTCTTATTGGAATTGCCAATAAACTTAAAAGTTCTGCAGTGTTAGGAGTAGTTTTTTTGTAAGACTTGGCTATTTTTCATATCTTTACGTTCTTGAGCAGTTGAAGAACAGATGGTGCCATTGCTGACACCACAAGTGTTTACAGTTAGGTGCTGGAGCTCTTGGGCTGATGGTCACAACAGATGAAGCTGTTGAAGTTGTCATTTGATTCTGAAGTTGTTAACAATCCTAACTGCTTAGCAGAACAGTGATGTTATTTGACATAAAATGCTGATCATTATATGCTGAGATTATTGTGGCTGGGGATGTGCCCAGTTTTTTGTGTGCTTCTGTACCTTAGTGGTTGCCACAATCATGTGGTAGTTCTAATGTGCTGCCTAGCAGTAGGAAGAAACACTCACCTTTCTGTGTGTTCCTTTTTCTGTAGCTTGTTCATCCCCTCACTACCTCTTCCTTTCATGGTCCTCATTAAGTTATGCTCTTTCTAGAGTTGTAGTTCAGAATGAGAGACGAGAAGAGTGGACCTCATTGCTTGTGACCATTAAAAAGCTTTTCATCCAGTATCCTGTGTTGGTACGACTAGAGCAAGCAGGTACAAGAATCCTTCTCTCCCATGCTTTTGCCCTTTTCTTCCTTTTTTTTTTTTAAATTTTTTTAAATTTATTATTTGTGTCTTTCTTTTAAAGTTGTCTATAAACTCTCTAGTTTCAGGTGGAGCCTGGTGTTACACTACTTAGTGTTCTCCTGGCTAGGCTATTTTGTTTGAGTCTTTCTGTGAGATATACTAATATCAATTTTGCCTGTGAAAACCATTTACTACAAATGCAGTTTTGTTTCTGTTGTTTGTTTTTTCTTTTTTGTTTGTTTTTTTTTTTTAAAGCTACTCAGTACAGAGATAATTTTTTTTTTTTTCATTTTTTCCTCCTGTCCAGAGGGCTTTCCTCCAGGTTACAATTCTACTTCAGCACAAGGGAACTACCTGGAGGCCATAAATCTTTCATTCAATGGTAAGTTGTGAACAATGAATAAAAATAAACAGTGGAAGAACCGTTAAAGCAGCTGCCCTTAAATGGGTGTGAACTTCTGTTGCCTGTTCCTTAACACCATGGAGAGGAGAGGAATATTAGGTGGTTAAGTTCTCATTTTCAGCCTCAGAAGTAATTGTCTTGTGTGTCTCTGGAAAACCAATGGCTGTCAAATAACCGAGTATTGGGTATTTCAGACTTCAGGAGTCATTTATAAGGCCTTGTTAGGATGAAACTTTTTTCTTCTAGCTGTGTTTCTGTGAGAACCTCTTGGAATAGAAGTTGAAATTTTCAGTTATGGAAGCATTTCAAAATCAGGTTAGATCAAATGTGATTTAGGTGAAGTTGAGCTGTCTTTTTAGTGGAGAGATGGATTTGATGGGCTGGACGAGCTCTCCAAAGATCTACTTTTTGTGACTCTGTACATCAGATGTCATTCTGTCACCTTAATGGCTGTCTTGTTACTCCCATGGGAGGAAGCACAGGATGTTATTTAAAATAAGTAATGGACTTTACCTGGTTGGGGTTTTTGGGGGTTTGCTTGTTGGCTCGGGTTTTTTTGAGATAAGCATATGAGAAAAATAATTCTTTTTCATGTATCTGCTTCTCATCTTCTCTTCTGCCCTAACTCCTCTGTCTCCTGTAGCTTTATTAACATTTTTAGGTTGAACAAGGCTATATACAACCCCTCTCATGCTTGCATATGGTTTGTGGAAACTTGTTTAATACCACTGTTAAGAGAGTCAACTCCCTTGCTCTGGGGACAAAAAAACCATGCAGCATCTTTTCTTCTAAAATATTCCCTAATTGTTTCTGTTAGTGTTCGACAAGCATTACATAAACAGGAACTTTGACCGGACTGGGCAGATGTCGGTGGTGATCACACCTGGCGTGGGGGTGTTTGAGGTTGATCGACTCCTTATGATTCTGACCAAGCAGCGGATGATAGACAATGGTAAATAACTAGTGATGCTGTGCAGCCTTGGTGAAGGCAAACAGGTACATTTGGAAAAACTCTAGCCTTCTCTTGCTATGAAAAAGTATCTATTGTGTACTCTAGGAAGAGGGGTTACAGCTGGAAGACTTGTGTCCACACTTCATATTGAAATGGGCAGTTTCAGAAAACGCATAGACATTTAATTTCTTCTGTTTGTGATAGAGAACTTCATCCATCCCTGCAGACCTTAAAGAATAATCTTGCCTGAGCTGCATTAGTTTAGAAGAAACATTTCTTATATCCCCACTGGCACTGTTGGTTTGTAACCATACCATGGGACTGTTGACTACCATTTTCAGTATAATTACATTATACAATCTGATATGATTACAGATTGGTCCCTCAGCTCAGATCAATGACCTGTTTTGGCTTAGCATATCAGTCCTGCTGGATAGATAGCTGAACTCCACTGTTCTTTGCTTACAGGGATAGGTGTGGACTTGGTATGCATGGGAGAACAGCCACTGCATGCTGTTCCACTCTTTAAGGTAATGCATGCTGCTTTTCTCTTCTCTCTGCTCCTACTAGAAGTGTTTTGTGACTAGCTAGACATTAATTACTGTGCTTCTGAATTACTCTTACAGCTCCATAACCGCTGTGGACCTGGTGACTCCAGATTGGGTGATGACTACAATATTCCACACTGGATAAACCATAGGTAGGCAAACTCTTATCAGTCCTTGCTAAACACTTCTGCTTTGCTTTCCTCTTTATAATCTGTTGAGCTTATCTCTCTTCTCCTGTTGTTTATTTTCTCTACTCTCCTTGTGAAGCAAAGACATATTACCATGGTCTTGCAGAACTCTGGGCGTTAATGCAACATAGCAGAGATGGTAGCAGTTTGCAGAGGAAAAGGTCTTGATCTTAAGCTCTCTTTCCAGCTAACTTAGTTCTAGCCTTTAACTGTGCTCAAGAGAAATCAGGAAGCTAAACAAAAGATACTATCCCTTTACCTAGATTGGTTATTAATTAGAGCAAATGCATCCCAACTTGAACAACTATGGGTAGAGAAAATGTGGATAACAGGGATAAGTGTTGGAAGAGTTGCAGGAAACACTGAGGCTCAGTTTTATGCTGCTTTACTCCTAAATGTGGTAGGTTTCCTGTCTGCTTTCTGTTAAGCATTCTGTGCCATAGTATTTTCTTCTTTCCCTACACACAAAGACCAGGGCTCAGGATGAAAACTACCTCCTCAGTCCTTCTGCTGCAGGATTTTTTTTTCTTTTCCCCTCTTCTAATACCTCATTCTGTCTGCATGCATTAATTGACTGTCCTGACCAATTATCATTTATGGAATGGTAACCCATTGGTCCATGTCCTGGACCAATTATTGTATCATGCTTATACCCATTGTTTTTGAGTGGTTGGAAGGCATCTGATCTTTGCTGCAGATGAAAAAGGTGTTTGAAGGCATATAATAAGGCAGGATTTAAGATTCAGATGACAAGAAACAGATCTTAATAAATTATTTCAAATGGGAGGTGGTCTGTAGTCTTCAAGCAGCTGATGGGAGTTATTACTGCTCTGTGAATTGGGGAGAGAGTGATGTAAACTGCACAGTGCCGTATGGACAGCAAAAACAGGTGCCTTTCTGGAGAAAGGATGTGGATGCAGATGTAAACTTAAGAAGAGGTCTAGACTTGGGCTGCATGGGAATCAAAAGCTGCTCTTTAAGGAAAGAGTAGCTTCTCTCAAGACAACCATCTGTCAGTGTTTTCCATATATTGTCTTGTTCTCCCTCTAATAATGAGCTCAAATTCACAGGCTGTTTGCTGTGTAGTTAACCAGCTATGTTCAATTGGCTGAACAACCCTGTTCTTACTTTCAGTTTCTACACATCCAAAAGCCAGCTCTTGTGTAACAGCTTCACTCCACGGATCAAGCTGGCAGGAAGGAAAGTAGGTATCTTTCTGATTTATCTTTTCTTACTGGCTTGTCAGATGCCTTTTTCTCATGGAAGCATCAGAATCTTTCTAACAAGTACTGCAACAGTTGTAACTAAGTTTGTGTTAAAAGACAGTGAAAGCAAAGCTGTAATGACAGTTGTAGGGATTGTGAATGAGGGACTAGGTTGTAGTCTTTCTAGGATGAAACTAGATGAGAAATGTTTTAGTCACCATAAAAGTTAGTTTCATTCACTCTCCATCATCTTTGCCAAGTCTTGGGAAATGGGAGAGGTGCCTGAGGACTGGAGGAAAGCAAATGTCAGTCCAGTCTTCAAAAAGGGCAAGAAGGAGGACCCGGGTAACTACAGACCGGTCAGCCTCACCTCCATCCCTGGGAAAGTGATGGAACACCTTATCCTTGGTGCCATCTCAAGGCATATCAAGGATAAGAGGGTCATTAGGGGCAGTCAACATGGCTTCACCAAGGGGAAGTCGTGCTTGACCAACCTCATAGCCTTTTATGAGGATATAACGAGGTGGATGGATGATGGCAGAGCGGTGGATGTGGTCTACCTTGACTTCAGTAAAGCCTTTGACAAGGTCTCCCACAGCANAAGGGAGTGGAGCATCTCCCTTATGAGGAAAGGCTGAGGGAGCTGGGTCTCTTTAGCTTGCAGAAGAGGAGACGAAGGGGAGACCTCATTAATGTTTATAAATATATAAAGGGGGAGTGTCACGAAGATGGAACCAGGCTCTTCTTGGTGACAAACAATGATAAGACAGTGAGGATAACAGGACACTGGAACAGGCTGCCCAGGGAGGTTGTGGAGTCTCCTTCTCTGGAGATATTCAAAACCCTCCTGGATGCCTTCCTGTGTAACCTCATCTAGGTGTTCCTGCTCCAGCAGGGGGATTGGACTAGATGATCTTTTGAGGTCCCTTCCAATCCCTGACATTCTGTGATTCTGTAACAAAGAATTCCATGAAGAGGAAGAAAGGTGTTGACAAAGGTGTGTGTTTTACACAGGTTCATTACTGAGTATCAGTAGCTAATACTTCTGGAGTGGTGTGGCTGCCTTGCTGAGTCAGCAGGATAAACTTTAAGTCTGATGCTTGGTCACACTGGAGAATGTTTCCTTAGACCATGCTGACTGTTTCTCTTTTGTCTTTTCTCTTGCTCTCTCTTCACATTTCCTTTGGACCCTCCAGCCACTGACTGAGAAAGCGAAAAATAACAGAGATGCCTGTGAGTAATCCTGTTCTGGAATGATCTATCCCACTGACTCCCAAAGAGACAGCTGTAGTAAGACAATGACACTTCAGCAAAAACACTACTGATGAAATGCAGGAAGAGACAATTGTTGCAGGAAACCATCAAAAACCCCATGGAGTTGTTCTCCAGGAGGTTGATGTGCATATATAAACGGCCTTCTGTCCTGAGTGCTTGTCACCTGGCTAGAGGAATAGATGGTACCAGGCTGGCGTGTTAGTGGTACTGTTTGTGGGAGTAGGGCAGGAGGGTGTTTACTGGGATGTTGTCAGTGCTATGACCACAGAATTAGTGGGAGAAGACTGTTTTTCTAATGCCACTTTGTTTCAGGAAGGTGTACGTTCTGTACAGGAGGCTGTCCATTCTTTCAAAGATGCTTTAAAATGTGCAATTCCCTCATGAGCAAGCTCAAGGCATCTGTTCATACAAGGATTGATTTACTGATTATTAACTTAATGTCTTGGGGGAGAGATACTAGGGCCTCAGCAACCCTGATTCAGAGGCACCAACTTTCATAATTGAGCTGCTCCAGTTGTTCTGCTCATGAGACTTTTGTATGGAGTTTCCTTTGGAATAGATACTTTTCTTAGTAATGAAAGTTGGATGCTTCTAACTTGCAGATCTTGAACATTCATGAAAACGTTTCCAGTGATGATTTTTTATTTCAGCATTAGGGGCTCCAAAAGATACTGAGAATGCCCTGCCTATCCAGGTAGATTATGATGGCTACGATGCCCAGGTGTTCAGGCTGCCAGGCCCTTCCAGAGCCCAGCGCTGCACCACGTTCAGGTGAGAGGCTTGTGGGTGTACTAGCTCTAGAGTAGTCATGTTATGGTGTATTTTTTGATGCATAAAATGTTTTGAGAAATATAAGGAGAATTCAGTTCCACATGCTTACAATTGAACAAAAAGCTTTATTTGTAGCTGATTGTCTGGCACTTGACTTCTAAGTGTGTTGGATCTAGGAAAAGGCATAAGTATACTTTTTCCCTACATCTTTAATTTTATCTATGGTAGAATGAAACTAGTCTCCCTTGCTAAGTTCCTAGCAGATTTTGCAAGCTAGGTAAGAAAGTACTTGCACAACAAACTTGCACAGAGTTGTAGAAATAGCATTAGTTTGATGCACTGTTTAGTAACTGATGCTGAGTGTAGACTAGTGGGGAATATTCCCTGAAAGTGGTGCCTTCTGAACGAGAGAAGAAACAGAAGCTGAGTGGAGGTTCTTAAATATTCCGTGGCCTTTTGTCTGAGAAGAAAGGCTAATTAATCTCAGAGCCTGGCCAAATTAATTGAACAACCTATAAATGTTAGTGAGTTTTCAGGAATATGGGATTGATGAACTTTTTAAGTATTTTCTTGCTTTCCTTCTTTCAGTAGTGTTACCTAAATCTTGAGGAAGCTGTGCATGTGGACTCACTTGTTAATAACAGCAGCCTGTAGAAATCCATGCTGGAAGATGCCAGTACAATTTAATAATTCCAAATAGTTTCCCTATAACTATGTGTTCCTAGCACTGTGGGCTCAGGACTGGTATCTTCTAGACCACATCTGCATTACCAGCTGGGGGTGGTATCTGTAGAATTGGATAAATGGTTGATCATGCTCTTCTTACAGTCGTGCTAGAAGCATTTTAGTGTTCTCTTCTTCTATTGTATGACGCACAAAAGTATATAGTACCTACATAGGCAAAAAAATAGTGATAGCTTCCTTGTAGTCCTTTTCTTGAGTTCACCTATTGAGTATTGGGTGACTTACATGACTTGGGTCTGTTCAAGCCCCTTGATAACCCAGGAGTTAATCTTTTTCATATGACTGAACATATCTGTTTCTTTTCAGCAGATCTGTGAGGGAGAGAGAAAGTCGAACCAGAAAGAGCTCCAGCTCCTATGACGTCTCCTGCAGCCCTTCTCTGCAGAGCCGCACGCTTCCCCCAGAGGAGGTGAGGAGCCAGGCTTCTGATGACAGCTCCCTGGGCAAGATCTCCAACATCCTGATGATCCCACGGCCTCATCTGCACCAGTGTGAAGTCAGCAGCTCTTTGGGCTATACCAGCACCAGAGGTCAGCCTAAGGCAGATGGGAAAGTACCTTAGGTGGTGAGAGGGGAGAGAGAAGATGAAGTTTGTGTTGGCCACCACCAGGCCAGCAGAAGGGAGATGGTGCTTATGCTGGCATTCTCAGTAGACCTTTTCCACAGCTCCAGCTGGATGTGAATTCCTTCTTTGTTGTCCTTGTCCAATTCTATTGCCTTTTTTTAAATTGGCTTGTCCTAAAAAGAAGTGTCCTGACACTGATTTGCTCTTTTCCCTTGTCTATTGTCGTCTTTAATATTAGACTATTCTCCTGTGCCTGCCTGTAAATGTGGACATATACAAGTAACTTTTTACTATCCAGGTCACCTACAATCTGTCAAATGAGAATTGGCCTTAGTAGTGAGCCCTGGGAGACCCCACTTATAGCTTCTCTCTCTGGGGATTTGTTGTCATTAAGAGTCACTTTCTGGATCCTTTCTTTTGACAATACGCTGCTGTGGTTTTAGAAGTGCTGGCAGTCTCCTTTTTTTTTTTTTCCTTCCAATTTAATTTTGTTCTCAGACCATATGCAGTATCTTCCACAAACCCAACTCATTTCTAGGTAAATTATATTCCTCTTGCAATCGCTTGATTTTCTGTAAAATTCTGTTCCTGAAGGCTCTGTATGGTTGGTTGGTTTTTTTGAGTCATGCTGTCACCTGATACCTTGTTTATCCTGTTAGAGGAATTGGATTTACTGGTGTGGAACTGCTGTTGTGCAGTGTACTTCGCATTACATTTACCTTTCATATCTTCCCCTGCTGTCAGCTAATAAGCACTTTTTTTTTCCCCTGATATTTCTGTTACTCCTTTAGTTCGAAGGGTAGTCTTGTGACCCAGCTGAAAGTATGCAACTGGCTGGGGATGTGTGTGGAACAGGACTGGTGGGGAGGGAAGAGTCAGTCACTGAGGTTTCTCACGTGTTCTAGTTGGCAGTGTAGTGGTAAATGAGACCCTTTCCTTCTCTTTGGGATTTTAATTTGTTGAACAAAGTAATTGCTACCTAGTCACCTGATTTACTTTCCTATTTCTAAATAACTGCACTTCTGTTCTACACTGAATAGCACTGACTAACTGCTGGCTTGCTGAGATCGTGTCCCAGGTCTTCTGGAAGTAATCCCTTATTTCAGTGGTCAAATCTGAATGTTACAGAAATGGCCTATGCTGCGCAGTTGTAGCTTCTGCTGTGTCTTTGGTACTCATCCTGAAGTTTCTGGTGTGTCAGCCTTTTGATTTCTCAGGAATTCTCAAAGCTCTGAGTAATTCCTTATAGTTGACTTAGCAACTTTGTTTGGTATAAAGTGACACAGTATACAGGAAGGCTGTAATGGCAGGGGAAATAATTCTCTTTCTTGTCTGGACCCTGTTTATGTGGTAAGTTGCAGACTAGGTTGAAATTGCTTTCAGCTTCTCTCCCTCCCTGCTCCTCAGCTCTCCTTATTCCCACTTAGCCTGAGAAGTCTTTATATCCCTAAACGTTTAATTCTTTGTCTTCTTTTGCTTTAATTCTTTCTGTCTTAAATTCAATGTGAGATCAATGAAGTTGTGTTTTCTAGATGTGCTTGAGAACATGCTGGAGTCTCAGCAGCGTGACTCCAGCGCCCCTGGGCGGTTCCACGTTGGCAGTGCCGAGTCCCTGCTGCATGTCCGCCCAGGGGGGTACGCGCCCCAGCGAGCACTGATAAACCCCTTTGCCCCGTCCCGCATGCCCATGAAGCTCACCTCCAACAGGAGGCGCTGGATGCACACCTTTCCTGTGGGTAAGTCTGTCTCCCAGCATATTAGATTGCTGTTACTCTTCCCTCGTTCAAGCATTAACACAAGACAACCAAAGTAAACTCTGGCATCTTGAAGTGCTCTGCACTGTAACAGAGGCTAAACTAAGTGCATAGGCTTGATAAATAAGATCCTCTTTTTGAAAATCCTACCATCTGTTGACAAACTTGCAGCATCAGGTACTGTGGAACAATCTTATAGTAAATGGAGGCTGTTGAAGTGAATCATAACTGTGGTTTGGGCTGACTTTCAGGTACTGAGTTATCATGCTAGTTTAGTGTCTTGTAAATAGGCCCTTCAAAATGTTTAGAAGAATATTCTGCATCACTGGCTTCAGAGAAGATGCCAGAGGTTCAAGTCTTGGAAGATTTCATAAACATGCTTTCTTCATTTCCATTAGCTAACATTACCTATATTGCTGACAAAAGGGGAGGGTGCAAACAACTGAGGAATCAGTGCAGATGTGGTGACTAATGATCAAATTGTAACTGTGTAGGTCCATCAGGAGAGGCTATCCAGATCCATCATCAAACCCGTCAGAACATGGCGGAAATGCAGGGCAACGGGCAGCAGGATTTGACACACTCCTCTGCTGAGCTGCTGGAGCTGGCATACCACGAGGCAACTGGCAGGTGAGGTCCTTGGGATGGATCTGTGTAGACTTGGCATGAACATCTTTTTCCTAATTTTATATATGATCCTGTAAGCAGTTATAGGTTGTGATCTTTAAGTTTAATAATATGTAGTCAGTGCCACATGTGCAGTATATACTTTAATTTTGAGATACGAAGCTCTTTTGGCAAGGCTGCAGATGGTTTACCTCTCCAAATTTGGGGAATGTGGTAGTTTATCTGAGTTTGCAGTGCAATACAATACATTATTCATGGGATTGTTTAAAAATACCTTTTAAAAGCTTGTGTCTTTAATTCTTGACTTATTATCCCAATAGCTGTGACCTTCATCCTAGAATAGAACATTTTTTTTTTTTTTTTTTAGCACAGGGTATAGCTTTGTCTCACAGTAACTGCTGAACAATTTCAGTGCTTGTCATAAACATCAGGGATGGATTGCAAATGGAAGTATCCATGTTAGTAAACTAGTTTTCTTTGAAAAAACAGGCTGTAGTCAGTGTTGGGAGCTTATAGTGACTGTTGGCTCTGAGAAGCAAATAAAATTCTAATATTACTGAATGTGGCACAGTTGTGGGGATTCTGTTTTTACAGTGAGAGAAGTCAGGTCATTCACTTCATCTGGGCCATTTTTCAAACTGCACGGTTGTTCTCCAGTCTTCAGATATTGTCTTACTCAGTTTTTATCTGATTGTTCTTTTACTGATAAAGTTTTATCTGTTTTTTCACTTGTTATTAAGCATTATTTGCCAAAACCATTTTGGTGGCTTAGGCAACTTCAGAATTGCCAGTGAGTTTGTTTCTTTAACATCATTAACTTTGGTATCATACCTGCTGTATGTTTCTTTCCTCTTGCATGCTTATAGAAATTCATGTTGCATATAGTTTCTGGATGTCCAGAGTGAGTGAGGACACTGCTGGTATCCTCTGCCTTTTTAGTTTTCAGTTTGGGGTTTTTTTCCTGCTATCTTCAAGCAGTCCTTCAGGAAATTGCACTGCCTAATTATTCTTTCATGTTTTGTTTTTCCTTTTTATAGGGTGATTGTTGTCCTGTCTTATACTTTGTGTTGTCCTTCAGAATATTCTAATCTCTTTCTGTGTGGCATTATTTTAACATTACATCATCCTCACCAACTTCATTTTTTTTTTTATGTACAAATGTACTTAAAGTACAAATGTACTTGAAAAAAAACAAATTGCCTTTATTACTTCAAGTACATTCTAGTGCGCTCAAGTATCTTGTTATTAGTGCCGATCTCTTGCCTCATATTCCTGATGATTCTTTTTCTGGATCTCTTTGTTGTCTCTGTGGGTGATGTGCTCATCCAGGGCAATTTGCTCAGTCTGGAATATTAGTTTTATAGACCATGAAATCAGACCTGTAAATAACTAGCTAACTTTTGTTTCTCTCCTGAGAGGTACGTGAGTAGCTGGTTCTCTATCCTGCAAAGATAGTTGGTTATTGCTAGAGGCAAAGAACAAACAGTTTGGGCAGATACAGCATATTGTTAGAGCCTCTCTCTGCTGCTTTGTGCCTGTTGCCATCTCTGCAAGCATCACTAAGAGTATGGTTTCACCCTGGCTCAGCTGGGACACCAGGCTGGTTGCTTGTTGTATCAGCCCTTGTTAAAAGCAGGGAATGGCAGGAGTGAGGAAAGTTTGTATAGTAGAGGCTGTTCTGTTTTTCCCCAGACATACCAGCTCTCGACACCCAGGTGACAGCGCCTCTTTCCTGAGCTTCAGTGGAGCAGAAGAGTTCTCCAATGGTCTGGCTGGCAGCAATGGTGCAGGTAACAGAGCAATGGTAGAGTGTGGGGTTGGGAACAAAGGCCCTTCATTAGCATTGACAAAGTAGTAGAGCCAGAAGTCTTGGAAAGGTGGGTGGACCAGGCATTATGAAGGAGAAAGAACCAGTAATGGAAAAACAATTTTTGACTTTGAGTGATTTGCTAATGCTCTTTCTTGGACCTTTTGTGTGTACTACACATGCCTTTGTGTGTGCTAGGGTTTTGGGTTGGTTTGTTGGGTTTTTGGGCTTGAGGGTTTTTTTTGTTTGTTTTTATTTAATATGTCTCTACTTCTCTAGGTATGTGTCATAAGCTTTACTATAGGAAGATGCTCATTGTTTACATATGATAAGCTCTCAGACAGTTGCTTAGTTCTAGGATAACAAAGCACTGACATCCAGACTCAAGAATTAACTAAATATGCACTGGGATTGTTCAGAACTTTTTTTCTGGGTGGGATTGCCTTGAAGAGTTACCCTTGGGATTAAGAAACTTGTTTGAACATGTATATTTGACATATACAAGCTGATGGAAAGAATAAATTTCAGTTATAGCTGGTTTTGAGAGAGGCTGTAAAAAAGCAGGTTTATTTTGCCTGCTGAGTTCTGGGATTCAGTGTTTTCTAGCATTTCTTGTCATTACCTACAAATGCACTTTCTCCAGACTGTAAGCACTTTGAATATGGTGCTCCTTGTAGTAAATGTTACTTACACACCCAAAGTTTCTTCACATTTTTGAGCAAAGACTCATGTCTGTACTGTCAGTTCAAGATGAGAACTGTCTTTCTTACCTTACCCAGACACCTGAATTAGTGGAAATTCTCAACATTTCTTTTGAATCCTGTGAGTGGAGCAACATGTCACATTCTATTGTGTTGTCTGGGGTTTTTTTGCAACCTACCTTCTGATTTTATGGATGTGCTTTTTAGATAGGCACATGAAGGAAAAAGATCTTCTTGGACTGTAGCATTCAAAACTTTCCTTTTTTTTTAAATCAATTTAAAGTTTGGATTTAAAAAAAAAAACCCACCCTTCTGAATTTCATTTGGATGAAAACAGTTGTTTTTCCCGATGCTCATACCTTGAAAAGCCATAAAGAAGTTAGCAGACTTAATTTTCTTGTCTTTTTTGTCTTGTGTTCAGAGTCATTAAAAGTGATTTTGTTCTGTTTCCTTCTGTGAATTTCATCTGAATAAATTTCATTTTCTTGCTTTACAGTTTTCTCCCTTCCAGATAGGTGGTGTTTGTTCCTGCAATTGCTAAACTGCGTTTCAGCTGGTGGATACAATTTGCACAGTGTAGATGCAGAGCATATCCTGGCGTTTTATAGAAGTCTCTTGTGTCTGTAGATTGGATCTAAATCATGTATATGGTGGAAGTTAATCTGTGTCTTTGTGAAGGTCATCGTGAGCACCTTCCCTGACTAAACTCCCTCAGCCATCTGTAGCTGCCACACTGTGACTCCGTGATTTGACTTACATTTCTCTCTTATGGTTTGAGTCACCTATGAAATGAAACAGGTTTTGGGTTTATTTGATTTGTTTGTTGATTGTTGTGGTTTTGTTGTGGGTTGGTTTTTTTTTTAATTTCTGAAAATATAACTTCTTAGTGAGTCTGGTTCTCCTCTGCTGCCCACGGCATATTTTGCTGCAACTTCACAACATCAACAAAGTGAAAAATCACCTTATCTATTTACATTGACGTGCAGTATGTTGGCTCTGTTGTCCAGCAGATGGTAGATGATCATTCAGAGCAAATAAATCTTGTTGCAATTCCCTAACTGGATGGCAGATGGCATCAGTGGAGTTGGTGAAAGATGAATGTCAATTTGAGCTGCTGCTTTACTGGCATCATCATGGTAGCAGATAACCATCCATTCTGTTAAATGCTATTGAGAGTAACAGCTATGATGTTGATATCGATTTCCTGGATAAATCTATATAAGCTAGTTTTATAAAAATGTCTCCTCTTAAATGTTTGGAGGCTTCCTGAAATTTTTATTTTGATAAGTGTTTTTTAAGCCAGCAATTTTTCCTGTCTCCTTAGCTGCTTGTTTCCTTTCATGTGTCACAACAGCTGTTTATGCAGCTACATGGTGATCCAGCTCAAGGAACTAATCCAAATGAAGAGTAACTGGGATTTTTCTTTGCTGTGTGGATTGTTTCACTGTAACTACACAAATATTGATGCAAATGCAGCAGACAGATGTGAAATGGGGACTAAGAACTAGTCAAGGGGTACTGTAGTGTCACACTAGCTTCGTATTCACTGAGCTGTTGTTTTAGTGTCTGTTTTCCACATTAATAGGCTGCTTATAATGGATCCATTTGACAGTGAGAAAAATCAGTGTCTTAAGTTGTAATTAGAACTTAAATATACATTTTCATTAGTCTAAAGTCCCTTATTAGTCTTTATTTAGGTTAGGATAAACTGAATTTTGCTCAAAAACTGAGCATCTCTTCAATAGCTATCATTTTCTTTTCTTTCACAATGAATAAAAGCTTCCTTACTATTATTTCTTAGTGAAGTATGGACCAAGGTATATCTTACAGGTTGAAACATACTGGAAATTGCTGCCTTTTCAGGACATGGTAGTTTTAAACAGTCTGCGGTTAATATATTGAACCTATTTGGGTGTACTGAAGGCTTAATTAGTACTTTCCAAATTTCTAACCTGGCAAGGGATAAAAAGATAGTGTGTATTTACTGAATCAAGGAGATTAACTTTTTTTTTCCTCCTAGCCCTCTGGCAGAGAAGTGAAATGTGTACTGCTCTGTGCCTAAAAATATTGGGTTTGGAATAAATCCGTATCGTGATTTTCATAAAATACTTAAACTCTTTGGAGTATTAGATAATTAGAACCTTACATATGGGTTCTCTCCTCCCACCAGGTGAAAGTCCTTTCTTGCTCCTTCTGTGTTGTATGAAATTCTTCCTTTTATTCCTTGCTTATAAAATAAGAAAATCAATAAAGATTCTGGTTTTGGGTACAGAATGTTTTTTGAAGGACTTAGCTGCCAAGACCTTGAGATTAGCAAGATAAATACTTACAGGTGACTCTTCTAATTTTATTGTTTGCTTTTTTTTTTTTATGGCATCTACTTTTTCAAGATATTTCTCCATTTTGGGGAGGGTTTTTTTGCTGTTTCTTAGCTACTGAACACTTGTAAAGAGATGTTCAAATTTCATCCAGGATGTCTTTTTTCCCCCTCATTAGTTGGCTTTTTGTATTTTTCTGCTGTGCAGAACCCTGAGTTCTTTCCAAGGAGAGAAATACCATATTCTTAAAACATTTTGATGCTTTTGATTTATTTTTAATTTAAATGAAAGTGAAGTGCATAAATGCTTAAAATAAAATACGTATTTCTTTGCTGTAGGGATGAACCTCAAAACTCAGAACAAGGAGTCCTTGGAAGATGCTGTCTCTAACTCTCTGGATCCAAGTAAGCAGGAGAAGGTTTTGGAAAAGAGTTTGCTTAGGTGGGAAGATAGGGAGGGAAAGGGCATGTACATATATAGAGGCGTTGGGAGGTGGTAAGCAAGAAACTGAGGAACCTACTTGGCTTTTGGCAGTAGTTTATTTTGCCCTGCAGTAATTTGCAGGATCTCCCAGTGCTGCGTGTCTCACTGTGATTGCAGTTTGGTACCTCTTAAGAATATGTGAAACTGGTTGTCGTATTACATCTGAAATTCTGTCCTTACCAGACACCATTATGCAAAAAGCTAAAGGTGCTGAACTCTTATCTGCCTCTCAGTATCAAAAGTTTTCTTGGCACCAGCTGTTTGAAGCAGTAGTAGTGCAGTTTCTGAATTTGGTACCATTTACTGAGAAATATTTGTCTTCATCCAAGACAGAAACAAGTTTGACTGCTTAAGAAAACCACTTACCTTATGGCACTCTCTCCGACATTACTTTCCTGTGCAATGCTCTTGCCATGAATGTTTACATTTTGATAGTGAAATAGCTTTGTCTGTAACATCTGTATAACAAGAAGTTAAGAATTTGTAGCTAGCCAAGTGCCTTGATATAGATCATTTGAGGCAGGTTAGGAGGTAGTGCAGTAGTGAAGTCATGATTTGATATAATTTAGTTAGCTTTTGCTCTTTAATGTCTAGTTTTAGATCTGTGTAATCTCAAAAGTGCAACATAACTTTAGGGAAGGGTGTGGGGAAGGATTGCTCTCCAAGTTACTATTTTTCTGGTCTTCCCACTCTCTGAATCTGTTTTCAGTTTTTATAACTGTAGAAATACTCCCTTCTCTGCTGTTGTACTATTCCAGAAAGAGGCTGGTCTGTCGTTCTTTCTCTCCTCATCCCCACCTCCTTCTGCAGTTATCTAGGATGCAAAGCTGGTCTGATTTTCTTCTTCGGACTTGGAATGTTGATCTGTTTTGTTAATAATGAGTAACTGCACCTGACTTGCTGTAATTTTGGAAGAGCGGTGGCTATGTCAGCTCTAGCTTTCAATCAACAGAAAATTAAATGTATTAACTTTGAATGCCATTTGCATGATGGGATGGAATTAGCATGTGCACTGCATTGTTTAACAAACTCTGTCTCTTTCTCTCCCTCCCTTCTTCCTGTCTTACTTTCCTTTTCCCTCCCCATTCCACCCCTTTTTTTTGTCCCTGTTGACTTTTATGCCAACTCTCGTTTTGTCCCTCATTCTTTTTAACTTTCCTCATCACGCATTTCTTTCATCATCCTCTGCACCCTGTATTTTCATGGGTGACCATATATGCCCCCGTTGTCTGCCCCTCAATGATACCACGAGGCAGTTCTGACGCTGTCTGCTCCCCCCGTAGTGCCAGGCTTCTGTTGTACAGTCGGAGTGGACTGGAAATCTCTCACTACTCCGGCTTGTCTCCCCCTTACCACGGACTACTTCCCCGACCGCCAGAGTCTGCAGAATGATTACACTGAGGGTTGCTATGATCTCCTCCCAGAAGCTGACATCGACAGGTTTGGCCAGCACCTTCTCTGTAAAGTAACTTGCATTGAATCAAAGTACTCAAGGCGCAGTTGGTGGAAGAGGAACACTTTGGAGACTGTGCAAGAGAAAGTTTAGCGTAGTCAGCAGCAGAATACTTAGATTTTTCTTGTTTCACAGAATGGTGGCAGTTTTCAGTGGTAGCTTTGCACCTTTTCCGATGTTACCATCTGACAGTATTGTGTTCTGTAGATTTTATGTTAGAAGTTGCTTGTGTAAAAATTGTTACTTCTTTCTCTTATTCTGTTTCAGTCAAAAATCAGCCTCAAGCTACCATCTTTGTTAAATTGTTTTCTAGCAAGTATTTTGGAAACACTGCATGAGCAAATGCATCTGTGTGTAGAGAGTTTAAGATGCTTATCCTCATATTCAGGGAAGTTTAGTTTAAAGAATCTGTGTGGAAAATAGAGTTGGTGTGATAAATAGAACTTCTCAGCTTGTCTTGGAGATCTCTAGTAACTGTTCTTTAACAGGCTTGTTTTGGTTTCTTTTCTGAAGCTGTCTCATCATCTTAAACGTTTTTCAAATTTTCCACAGCTTGTAAAACATCAGAAAGATCTGTTCATATTGCTGCTTTATGGGAACAAAACAAAATTATTACTCAGGGTGATTGAAATACATGGGAAATAGCAGGATTAATGAAGAAAGACCTGAAAGAAATGTCACATATGCCTTTATAGCAAGAAGCCAAAGTTCAAGAGCAGAAGTGGTTGTAGTAAGATGCCTTAGTGATGTCTTCTAGAGATCTCTCTCTGCTCTAGACTTCTTGCTGTGGGAGAGGGTGGAGCATTGCCTGCACACAGCAGTTCTGAGCTCTGCTGGACATTTGCAAACTGCACTGAGGTTCTCTGCAAAGTGCTGTAAAAGCAATCAGTGGTGATTTTATTGGAATTTGTTACTGGTTGCAAAACTGCTTTCAAAGGCATTAGTAAGTATTTCCAGACAGCCAATCTTCACCTGTTTAAGGTGGAAGAGTACCTGTTTTTCTCTGTTGTTCCTGTGGGTTGGTTTTCATGGGCAGAGGGCTTCACTTGCAAAGAGCCCAGGGCAGGCATAAATCCTCAATTAGGAAACACAGAGCTAAGAACAGGTGTGTGGTCAGCTTCCTTATTCCAGTCTCCCTAACCTTTGTGTTCAGGAGAGATGAGGAAGGAGTGCAGATGACAGCCCAACAGGTGTTTGAGGAGTTTATTTGTCAGCGTCTCATGCAAGGCTATCAAATTATTGTGCAACCCAAACCACAGAAACCAGCCACAGCTGTGCCACCTCCACTCAGCAGCAGTCCTCTTTACAGTCGAGGTGAGTGACTTTGTATTGACAATTCAGCCTCTTGTCTTCTCCTTTTGCCCATCCAAGTAACCTCTATGAATGAGTATAGATGCTCATTGAAGCCCTCTGTTCTTTTTTTTTCTTTTTTTTCTTTTTTTTGTTGTTACCTTTATTGTATTAAAATCTCTTCTGGGAGAGAGCCTGTTCTGGGGCAGCACAGACAGCTCAGCTGCACTGTGAAGGGACAGGTGCAGGATTTTTGAACTGTAATAAGAAACTGGCCTCATAATCATGATGGTGAATCCAAATGAAATATGGCTTGAGTGCTGTTTGGGTGAATACATCTTAAACACAATTCACAGGGTGGCTGCAGGGCAGGCACATCTCTCGAAGGAGACAGACCCAAAGCGCTCAAATATATGTATCTAGAAGCAGTTTCCTAACTAATGTAGCTGTGAAGGTCCCAGGTTGACAAAGCTTTATTGTCCTGAAGCCACAAGTCAGCTAAACCTAGTTAAACCCCAGAGGACTGGAGCAGCTTAAGAGGATATCATATTCCTTTGAGAGAATCTGACTTCTGGCTTTTTTTCTGGATGTTCTCTAGACAAGTCAGCTTGATACAGTGTCCATAGAGCGGGGAATGGGACACAGTTGTTATCCACTGGTTTGAGAATGAGCAGAAAGGCTACTTTGGTAAAGTGCCAAGCTTAAGTGATTAGTTCAGGAGTGACACCCAGAGAGGAAGCAGAAGTAGAGCCCAGGTAACCATCATACCCACCAGTATCCTAACACTTCATATTTTCTGTTCTCTAGTCCTGACTAGAGAGGGTCTATATTGGTGGTGTATGAATTGTGAATGCCCTTCTTAAGTTGTGATATGAGCAAATCTTAGCTGTAAGAACAAAATACTTATTGTGAATATATTCCTTAAAATGGTGGCCTGAAGATGACTTTTTAGTTTGTCTTGAGCTCAGAAGCCCAGTTCTGGAGTTTCTTTCTACAGGTACTGTCTGTTAACAAAGTTCTGTCTGTTGCAGGAAGCTGAAAGGGGATGTGTTTTGCTTTTTACAATTAGGTCTTGTATCAAGAAATCGACCTGAGGAAGAAGATCAGTACTGGCTGAGCATGGGCCGTACTTTCCACAAAGTAACGTTAAAAGACAAAATAATTACTGTGACTCGATACCTGCCCAAGTGAGTATCTCTCTGGTTGAGCAGTTTTATCTATGTTCAGATGAACATGCTTTTCCAGCTGCTTGAAAGAACATACTGTAGAACCTTCTTCAGAAGAAAGAGAAGCCCTGCTCTTGATGATGCTGGGATTGATGTTGGCATTTTCTCTTTCAGGTATCCCTATGAATCTGCTCAGATAAACTACACTTACAGTTTGTGCCCCTCACACTCTGACTCTGAATTTGTCTCTTGCTGGGTAGAATTTTCCCATGAGAGACTAGAAGAGTACAAGTGGAATTACTTGGATCAGTATATCTGCTCTGCTGGCTCTGAGGATTTCAGGTGAGATCTCCTTTTCCATCCAGACTGTTCTGTGTCCTAATTGCCTCTTTTCCTTTTTGACCTGAAATTTCTTCAACAAGTTCAGCCCACAAATGCTCAGTACTCCAGGGAGAGTCACTGGCCTGCTTTCACTTGTATGGTGCAAACAGCTCTTGCTTTGTAGGAATCTCTATTACTGCTGCATTATCTGATCTTTGATATATAAAGTCTTGATCACAAAATACAACATGAACTTTTTCCTCTGCTACAAATGCAAAGAAATATGACGGCACTTTGTACCACACAGATGCTTTTCTTGGCTTCTTACTCATTTCTGGATCTGACTCAAAACTCCCATTTAGTTTGAATCTGTTGGAGACTTGCTTGCATCCTAGCTTGACTAGTCCTACCCCTAAGCTACATAGAGCAGGGCTTCTTACTAGCAATGTGGAATATCTCCACTAGTATCAACAGGCTTTTTGATATCTTCTCTCAACAAAACCAGTCTTTCATTATCTTTGTTTCTTTTCAGGTCTTAATCAAGATGCCCCCTATTCTAAAGTGTATCTTCAAAATTCCTTTTTCTTTTTTTTAGAGAAAAAGCCTTTGTAGCCTCTCTTTTACAGAAAAGAAAATCGACCTCTGTGGTTCAATTACTCTGAAGATAGCCTTGTTTTCTGTTTTAATACTTCCCAGTGATGTTCATATTGTTGAGCATTTCTTTGCATTCCTGCTCTTTCTCACTCAGGGATAGCGGAATGAGATTGTCACTGTGCTCCCGGATTTACTGCAGAAAGGTGGATATTTTATTTACTGTAAAATCCTTCCTGGGAAACTGTGCTCAACTGTGTCTTGTTTTCCACGTTCCTTCAGCCTTATTGAGTCACTGAAGTTTTGGAGGACCCGCTTTCTGCTTCTGCCTGCCTGCATCAGTGCCACAAAGCGCATCGTGGAGGGCGAGGCGCACTGCGACGTGTACGGCGACAAGCCGCGCTCTGACGAGGAGGAGTGGCAGCTCCTCGATGGCTTCATCCGCTTCGTGGAGGGCTTGAACCGCATCCGCCGCCGCCACCGCTCTGACCGCATGATCCGCGTGAGTCAGCTTCTAGAGTGAGAACCTGGGTTTGGGTTTTATCTGAACCATCTGAAGCATTAGCAGAGAGACCCCGAGACAATCCCAAGCAAGTTGTGGAGTAGGTAATCCGTGCATAAAGCATCGAGGCACTATTCCGAGTAGTATGGCCCTGTTAACACCTTGCTATTCTTGAACTAATTTACCTGGAATGGATATCCCATGGTGCTGTGGCTGCAGCCGGAGTCAGCACAGTTAGCTCACTCCAGGAGAAGCCAAGCTCTCCTGCGTAGCCTAGCCAGGCCTTCACCTGTTGGTGCTCTGTTTTTCTCTCAACTGGTCTTCTCTTACCACAAGCCTGATGCCACCTCTTCTCAAATGTGCATTGCTTTGTGCTGTAGGTTAGCTCAGCCTGGACATGTTACTGCACCTTGAGATGCAGATAATTGATAAAAAGTGATCTGTGAGGTAGTTAAGCTGATAGCTTGTAGCTGGGTTGGCTGTGTGCTGCAGACATAGGAAAAGGATTGTGGGTGATGAGAATGGTTAGTGTGTATCAAGTTATCTTCCAACTCACACACTGAATAGGATAACTTATTTCAGAGCTAATTCACTTTTTTCCAGAATAACATCCATTTTATTTTGAGAATAACATCCACACAAGACTTCAGACTGTTCCATTTCTGGTGTACCTGTGGTTTAACTCTCTTCTTAAAGTGTTCTTAAAGCCCTGCAGATGTGAGGTCTTATGTTTTTGCTTACTAGTTAAGCCTAGCTTGACTAAGGCTGTGCTTTCATTTTTCCTTTGTTAGAAAGGGTCTGCCATGAAAGGCTTGCAGATTGCTGGTCCAATTCCCACCCACTCTCTGGAGCAGTCTGGGCCTCCCATTGGGAAGAAA
The DNA here is from genome assembly GCA_013401335.1 of Brachypteracias leptosomus. NCBI lineage: Eukaryota > Metazoa > Chordata > Aves > Coraciiformes > Brachypteraciidae > Brachypteracias > Brachypteracias leptosomus. The sequence continues at coordinate 125,693 of VYZX01027917.1, read as the reverse complement.
GGAACATCAGCACTCTCAGCTCTGCTGCAGATGGAAGCCAGTCAGAAGTGAGTCTCTACAACTAGGCTGAGTGAAAAGCACTAGAACATCCTTCCTACATATCCTACCTGGGCTGGCTAGAGCAGACTGGGGGAACTTTGCCTCGAAAAGAGTGGGATTCTGCTTCTTTAGTATCCCTGTGGCAGGGCTGGGGAAATGCTGGACTTTTCCAGTGACTTCCTTGTATTATGTTTCCATTAATGGAAGGAATACCAAAGACTAGAAAGGAACAATGAGACTTGAGAACTGAATGTCCGGTGATTTAGAAGGAACATCTTTTTAAGTAGCATCTCAGTCCATTACACATCAGATTTATCACTATTTGTGATTTGCCAATAGTTGTATTCACATAAGCAGCACTTAACTGGGTCATAGGTGTACCCAAGTACACCACACCAGTTGAGTGGTCTCAGTATAACCACTGGGTAACAAATAGAGCCTAAAGAAAATAGCTTGTTTGCACTGATAGCATCTATTAAAAAAACTTGTGAAACTCCTGAGGTTGTTTTCAGTATTGATCTAGAATGGCTCAAAGAAACTCAGACTACTGCCAGATATTCTTTAAACACAATTTAAAACATGGTTGCTATTAAATCTGTAAGAGATTTTAATTTTATTTTTTTTTATAAGGTAGCATAATAAAACAGAGTGAGTTCAAGGGTCCATGTTGTTTGTGTGGTAAAAAGTACTTACAGAGCATTGGCTTGGCTCTGTGCTTCAGAGGGTGGGGAAACAAATGCCTGAAAATACAGTAGTGCCCCTCTGCAACAGTTGTCTTCAGGTGGAAGCTGACACGGAGTATGTTTGAACAATCTCTGCATTCCTTTCTTTTGTTTTAGGACACTGGGGGAGCAGCAAGCAGCAATGCTTTCTGGGAAGAGCTCTGGGCAGCCCTCGGAGAGTGGAAGCATTGCTATCACACCCACCTATATGGACAGCCCTCGTAAGGTAAAGGCTTTCTGGTCTTTCTTTAGCTGTTACTTTTGCATCAGAATTTCTCAAATAGAAGATTATTTCTCCCTGCACTTGGCCACACCATACCACATCTTACTCTTTAATCCAGCAAGGACTAGTCCCATGATGGGGATGCCCTTAAGCCTTTGTGTGCAAGGGAATAAAAAGTTTTGGGCACAACCATCCTTCAATTCTTTAACACTGTGACAATGAGATGGAATCCCTGGGATGGTATCTCTGTGTTTTGCTAATTTAAGAGGTATCTGTTAATTAATCCATTTCCTTTTCCAGTAGCACATTTCAGTTAGGGCATGATTTTTAGATTTAGTAATACGGTGCTGTCTGCATCTATATGAAGTTTTAAGAGCGAAATCAAGCTCTAGAGCGTGACTGTGTGAAGCTTCAGTGGAATTTTAACAGCAGAAACTCCAGTCACTTGCATCTGCTGAGAGGAGAAGATGTGTTCCTGAGCAGTGATTTAGATGTCATTCCTGGCTGGACTCCAGGCTGGAGAAAACTGCCTTCCTAGAGCTCTCTTCAGACACTTAAAGAAAAGACTGTGCTATTCCTCAGCTGCCTTGTCAACAGTCCTGTGAGTGCCAGGAGAGCAGAAACTCCTCCTCCAAGTCCAACCAGAAATATTTTATTTTTCTGCATTCTGGCATAGTCTTCCAGTAGAAGTAACATGGAGCTGAACAAAGATACACTACTTCAGCAGTTGAAGTATTGCAAAGAAAAAGTTCTCAGATTCCTCACTATCAACTTAACCATCTCTTCCAGTATTTTTCTCTTAGCATCTAGTGTTTCAACATCCACCCTTTGCTGCTGCCACAACGGACAAGTGTTGTTCTATTCTGGAGATCTGGATCTTGCTAGTTGAAGTGATAGAGCAACTGCAATCACCTTAGTAATAGACACCTACTTGTAGAATGAGAGTATTTCCAAAACACAGATGAGATTCTGGAGTGGGTTGTGCTAGGCTTGGAAGAAGTAGGTGCAGAAATTGACTTGAGGCATGTTTGCAAACTTCCGGGTGATAATTCAGGCTTTTCATTCTCCTCTTCCATCGTTTTGGAAAATTAACTTTATCAGACTTCCCTCTTTAAATGCATAAATTGTAACTACCTCTCTGTCAGTAAAACTGGTGAAAATTCCATGTAGGAATTGAAAATTCCAGGTAGGACAGAAGTGTTGTGTCTGGTCCTTCTGGGGAGCAGCGGGGAAAAAGGCACAGTGGGCTTCCCTAACAATGGCACACTGGTGTGTTGGAAACAAAGCAGTGGACGTTGTGCTATCAGCAAATGCTGGTAAGCCAGGCAATCTTGTGTGGTCTTAAGTCATTATATTCAAAAGCTTTTCTGAAGGGTCAACTAGAGAATCTGGAAGAATGTGTTATCAATTTGAAAGGCTTTCATGCTACACTAGTAAACACTCCTGTAGATATTTACACCTAGGGGCTGGGAGAGAAGCAGTTGGGATCTCCAGATTGGCAAGGTGCTGATGGACAAGTAGCCTTATCAGGCAACTTTGCACTCACTTGGAAACATCAACAAGTGTGTGTGTCGTGTTTCCAGGACAACACAAGCCCTTTATGGCTCACCAACATGGGTATGTCTGTTGGCTGTCCTGAGACTTGCATCCAAAATACTGACAAATTATCACAGCTGTGGGCTCTGTCAGCAGCCAAGGGAGCAAGTGCTTGTCTAGGATGCAGTTCAGTGCTGGAGTTATTCCAAAGCAGAACTGAGCTACTGGCTCCACCTTTACTCTGTTTCAGAGTAGAACTGACAAGTCACTTCAACCAGTTAGTGGGTGATACAGACTGGTTTTAATGCAATGTGTTAGCTTGATGCATCACCTGTTTGGGAAGTCTTTGCCCTTATGGATACAGGGTGCTTGGCTCTGCTTCTGCACTGCAGAAATTGCCAGCCATGTAACCCTAGTGTTGATTCTTTTCAGAAAATGTTTTACACATACATACCAGGGTAAGTATCATCTTCACTGCAGGCTAGACAAACTGTTTTGCCTAGGGAGCAGAATAAAGGATTGCAAATAGGGAATGAAAATCTAGTTGACTTCCGCTGCATTGTCTTATGTGATAAGAGAAGCTTGACACATCTTTGGAGAGCAGTCGAGGATAAATTCATCCAGGGTTTGCAGGTGGGCAAGGAACATAACACAAGTCCTGTTTAATTTTGCATGAAGCATTAAACACAACGTTGGAAAGATCTTTGTAATTAATGCTTCTTCCCTTTCCTTTGCACCATATCAGACCTGCACTTGAGAGGAAGAGTGTGCTTCTTTCTTTTCAGAGCTTCATTGCCTCTCAGTCTTTATCATTTGAGTGACTGACAGAGTAGAAAAAAAAGCTGTCCTCCTTTGGGTGTTTGTCATTACACGTGCAGTTCTACAGGTTTCTGTATCACTATTCAACTTTACGTTTGGGATGGAAACTCACATACTTTAGAGCTCAAGTCCTTCTCCTGTGAAGTCCATGGATGGAAGGCTGTAGCTTCAGTTGGCTTCTGATCAGTGTGGTTTTCAAAACTTTGGAAAAACATCTTTGCGAAGGAAGAGCAATGTCTTGTTACAGAGAGAGAAAGTAATGGTATGTGTTTGAGTAACTCCCGATGCTCTGCGTTCTGCCGCATCTGAAGTTCTGAGTCTGTTTGGGATTTGCATTCTCATCATACTTTCTCTCTGTAGTCATTTCATACTTGCACAACCTTGTATTTGCTTTTCTTCAACTCGTTGTTCCTGTTGCCATTAATGGGCCTACTTCCTCTGATGCCTTCAGGATGGGGCCTTCTTTATGGATTTTGTTCGCAGCCCACGTACAGCTTCAGGCTTCTACTCACAGGTTAGTTTTGAATGGGGTCTTTTCATCTCTGGCTTTTGGGCTGAGGTGATTGAGAGCATTTGTTGTCCTGAGCTCTCCACATGGGGAACCTGTCTTAGTTTCCAGATCTGCATGATGAGAGAGAGATGCAGCATTAGCAGGACAAAGTGGCTGCTGGTGGTGGATGTGACTTTCCTTCCACCATTCAATGTTTGATGTGCTTTGGATGTTCATGTGCCCTGCCTTACTGTCATTTGCAGTACTGTCTTGTCAACTACTGAAGCTTCTCTTTTTGTATTTCAGTAAGTACTGACTTTCCACCCTCCCTTGCTAAACAAAATGGCAACAGCTTACTCATCTTGTTCTTGGTGAAATTTCTTCTGTGGTATTTGACTGACAGGTGGCTCTGGGAGATAAGTCAAATTGTCTCCTTGTATTCTTGAACAACCAAGGGCTGAAAATATTGGTGTCATCTTGGTTTAAGAGTCATCATGACAGAAGCTAAGTTTGTACAATTAGCACCAGTTGGGAGTTGGCAATAACACAGTGTGTCCATAGAAGATACTGTTGGTTGAAGTGAGCTCTGAGGAGGGAGAGTGGATTTAGTTGGCTGTGGAGACTGTAGATTCCATGTTAGAGCATTTGCTGGTTTGGGCTGCCCAAAAATGGACATCTGCCACTGCAGAGTGAAGAGATCTTTGGGAGATGTGAGGAATGGTATGAATGGCCATTGGTCTGTCTGTCAGACCTCTGATTTTTAGCTGTGCATGTGCTGTGGATTCATGATGGCAGCTCAGCCCTCATGTTTACACCAGCTTGAGTTACTCTGCTCTTCATGTTCCTCTCCCCCACCTTTCCAGCTTTTATATAATATGCTTTTCCTAAACCGTACGTGTTACTGACAGATGGCAATTACAGCCTGTACTTTGCTGAATCTTTCAGCATTCATGTTCTTTCTGAAATTATTTTATGTTAATTTTGTGAACTATTCAGTCTACTGTTGGAATCATGCAAGTGTTCCTGCAGGAGGAAAGTGTTCTTGTTGTCTTGGTGACATAGGCGTGGGTGGGTGCCAAGCAGCCTCCTGATACTACCCTAAGAAAGGAAGGAAGATGAGCTGATTTTGTGCATTATGAAACTTGGAATCTGTGTGATACATTTGCATATTTTTGTCAGAGTTAGAGTTGAAACTAATTTTTTTCTAACTGCTTACTACCTGCCCTTACTGATAAATTTTCCTATTCTGTCCATTGCATGTTTATAATCACAGTTGTTCACTCAAGCCGAAAATGTCGTGTTGGGACTGGTGTGACTGGTTTGCCAGTAGTTCTCTCAGCACAGTTGTTGCTGGGTTGGTGATCCTCATCTTTACTGGGGTCCGAATGTCATGTTTGTCAATAGCTCTGTGCTGATGGCATAAGAATCTATTTATCCTTTCTGCGTATGCTTGTGCTTGCCTTGTAGTATTGCTTGTTGACTACTAATGAGCTGAGGTACGGATGATGCAGGGAGGGGAGAAAATGAGAAACTGATTACATCATAAATTTCATGAAGATATTGCTGTGATTGCTCCTTGCAGGTGTCTATAGATCAATCAGTTCCTGCAACTTCAGATGGCAACACGTTGACAAACACGGGGCAGTTACCTGATAGGGGGAACACGCAGACCTTGGGAAGTTCCCAGAATGTTGCAGACTCAGGGTATACCACAGCTGGTGCTGCAGAGGGCAGGTAAGTGAAGCACAGCAGTGCTGTGCTGCAGTTCTGCTCAGTTACATTCTCCTTCTCAGGTTCCTGTTTCAGCGCCCATTTTCTGACACCAGAAAGAAGATCTGCTGTGTCTGTCAGCACTAGAAGGCACTTGTCACAAGACCTTACTGCAGCATTTCCACAGGCAGAAAGTGATAGTAAAATAAGCCTTGCAACCCAGTTTTCCAGAATTAAATGAACACAAGGCCTGATTTCCCCACCCACAAAAAGAGCTTCATTCTTCAAGAAGTGAAGAACGAAGAAATTCCATTTCTGAAATCTGTTAGCAGAAAGCCAGGCATTGAATTGGCATCTGTCAACTGGCTGTTTTAGCAAACGGGGTCCCTGCAGGTCTAATTGGATTCAGTAGTCTGAAATCCCAGAGGTTCTACCCTAGAGGTGAGACACCAGGGAGGAAGCAACATTAAAACTAAACCATATTAGCACCTATTTCCTACTGTTTTATATTACAGTAAAAAAAAAAAAAGCCAGCCTCAAAATGTTTGCTCTCAATTGTGCCTGAGTACAGCTGTACCTAATACAGTGTGCATCGGGTCAGCATGGCAGTGACCTGGCAACCTCTGGGGGAAAATACAGGCCTGATGCTTTTAGTTGTCCTTCTTAAGATGAAAAAGAAAATACATGTGGCAAAGTCAATGGTGGAAGAGAAGAGAGAGTGTTTTTCTTAAATGTACATATTTGAACAAAGCTTCCTTGATTTTTGAACATGCTTCTGTCTGCTTCCCAGCTCCCAGCAGTGCTCAGCAAGCACTCTGACTTCCTCCTCCACCCTGATAGAGATTCTTGAAGCTATGAAACACCCCACGTAAGTGTTCAGTATAATTACTCTTAACATCTTAACATATCTAGATGTTTTGTAACAGGACACAAGGCACAGAGTTGCACAAAGGAGGGCCCCGGGTCAGCTGTGAAAATTTTAAGCTTTCTTTTATTGTTCAGTTCCAATCTCTCCAACAAGGAATTCTATAGAAATTGAGGTACAAGTATTGCTGCAGTGACTTCAATTATTAGAATCCCAGAATCTTGTCAAAGCAAGAGTTCTCAGTGAGACACTAAAGTGCTCTCAATGTCGGTTCTTCATCATGTTATCAGAAACTACTAATATGTCACTCTGGGGGCACTGCACATTTCTCGTCCTGTATCTTTATCCCCCTTTTATTTTCCTAGCAGTGATCTTTTGTCTTTGTAACTTAAAAGAACTTGGAATCAGCCTGTGTTAACATGTGTGACTTGCTGTGGTTCAGCACAGGGGTCCAGCTGCTCTCTGAACAGAAGGGCCTCTCTCCCTACTGTTTCATCAGTGCAGAAGTTGTGCACTGGCTGGTGAACAATGTGGAAGGTGTGCAAACCCAAGCCATGGCCATTGACATAATGCAGGTGAGAGAACTATCAAGGGGTATATGGAGGGCCAGAAATACCTCACTCTGTGAAGAAAGTAGAATTGTAGAGGAAAGTGTAGCAATAATTTGTTTCCTATTAAAATCCTATTACTGATAGGTATTGAAAATACTGTTCAGCAGAATATGACATAATGATGACTTTTTTGATTCCCTATCACAAAACAGCAATGCACTCTTCAGTAGTAATAGATCTTATTTTTTCCAGTTACATATGATGACAGTTGTGTGTATCACCTCCAATTAGCTAGTAGTTAGCAAGATCTCTCCATTTTATTAGAATTATGAAGCACTACAGTGTGATTTGGTTTTGGATTTAGTCCTGATTTTTCTTCTGACAATTACTTAGTGAAGTTGTAATAAAACCAATACACACTGTATGCAAGATACGCTGCTTGCGTTCATGGAGTGTTTTTTTTTCTTCCCTATTGAACTGTGTCAGGGGCAGAAGGTTGGAAATGTTTTGGAGTTCATTATTCTGCTGAGATCCCATATCAATTAGCAGAGAACCTAGAATTTTTCCAACCTCTTACCTTCCTATAAATGCATCTATAAAACCAGAGCAGGTGAAGGGAGAAAGGCAGACATCTGTGGAAAGGTCAAATGCAATTTCTCAGGGAGATAAGGACTTGCTACATATGCAAGAGGACTTACATTTATCAAGAGATAACATTGCTGATGTTAGGCACATATCTGGACAAAAAGATGTCACGAAAAAGAAAATTATTTCCTATGTTCTCTAGCAACCTTTTTATGTAACTGGAAGAGCGACTTCTCCTTTTTTATCGTATTTGCTCTGTTCTCTTCTCTTGTTCAGAAAATGCTGGAAGAGCAGCTTATTGTCCACGCATCTGGAGAAGCTTTACGGACCTTTATTTATGGCTTTTATTTTTACAAGATTGCTGTGGACAAAGAACCAGACCGAGGTCAGCATTGTGTTGTTACAAGACTTTCCTCATTATCCCTTTGCATAATCACAAACTGATTCTTACGGGTGCTGCAGCAGAAAAGCCTTTTGCGAGCAACCCAAAACACTGCTCAAAAAAGAGTTCCAGAAATACAGCCTTTGGTTTAAAAAAAAAAAAAAGGAATTGCGGACAACGTAACCTTTTTTTTTTCCTTCCTCTTTCTCATAAAGAACTACATCTTTCTTGATCTTGAACACTTGTTTCTAACTGCGATGTGTCCTTCCCCTTGCTCTCTGTTCAGTGGGCATGCAGCAGCCTGCCATGTGGCACACAGCTGCCATGGACGACTTCTCCGCCTTCCAGAGGAAATGGTTTGAGGTGGCATTTGTGGCAGAAGAGCTCCTGCACTCAGAAATCCCAGCGTTTTTCCTGCCCTGGCTGCCCAGCCGCCCAGCCTCCTATGCAAGTAGGCACAGTTCCTTTAGCCGCAGTTTCGGAGGACGGAGCCAGGCAGCTGCACTATTAGGTAGATGCACAGCATGGGTGACAGCTGGGGAAATTCAAGGGGATAGTTTGAAAGGGGAAGAGCAGCCAGCCAAGGGTATGATCTCACGTGGACCAGCAATAAAGCTGCAAATTTCATGCTGGCCTTACATGTGTCTTGCCCATGGACTCATTCTCATATGCTGGAGGTGTGTTTCACTGGCTGAGCAGGCAATTTTTGCTTCTGAGTACTGGAATACAGTAAAAAGTGCTCTTTAAATATTCCTCGTCCCTGAACCTCCCTCCATGCCATTTTCTAGAATTCAGAGAGGAAAATACTGTCCTTGTCTCCTTGCAGACCAAGACTCTTCACAACCTGTGATGAGCTTGGAGGGATAAGTTGTGAGAACAGCAGAGCAACCAAACTGTACTTAAAATGACATGTCTAATTGCTTCTTGATGGCAAAAGCCACAGAGAGATCCAAATATCTTAGAAGCTGTCGGTGATGCGCTGGAAGCTTCTCAGCTCATCTGAACCATGTATAGCCAGATTCCTTGTATTAAAGCCTGGGAAGCCCAGCTACAAGTGATCCCTCAGTGTGGAAGCAGTAGGGTTTGCATATGGAAGATCTTGCTGCTGGGCAAGATACCACTATAATATCTCAAGTTCTGTAATGTGTGAAGTATAACACTGACTGCCACTAACAGCCCGTGAAACATACTGGCTGCATGATTGACTGTGGTGCTTTGTCAGCTTTTTGTTGCGTTTCCAGGCCAGCCTGAGTCACTTGCTTTTGTTCTTCTTTCCCTGTTTAAAATTACAAGAAAAATCATTGCTATGGAACTGCAACTTCAGATTTATTTAGATGCATCTTTTAAAGGCCTATCAATTAAGAATAAAAAGAAAATTCTGCTTTTCTCCTGTTTTGTGTATTGGACCTTCTGAAGAGACGTGACATGCTGCTGGTGTAATATCTCTTAAATCTGAAGTTACAGTAATCCTTGTGTAATTCTGAAAGCCTTGTTTGAAGAGGGACATCATCAGAAATTGGGAAGTGTTAAGGATAGAAAGTCTGAACTAATGGTTAATTCCCTGAAGCCAACATATGCAGAGTATTTTTCCCTGTCACACGACAAATCTGTTGCCTTGGCTAATATCCAAGCTCATTAGCTCAGTGATTGGCTGGAGCTAAGCCTGAACGTAGGCTGGCATAGGAGTGTTGCGAAGGCTGGGGTGCTTGGTCCAGATCCTGTTCATGCTTTGATCTCTTACTGTTTAGCCCAAGAAAACCACTTCACTTTTCCATGTCTGTCCTCTTTTGTGAGATGAGGAGACTCAGTAAGCTTGCACCTGGGAAAATGGGCAAAGAAAGAAGGGTGCTTTAGTGGCACTCTCGCCTTTTCTTTAATGCTAGCCAAGAAAGGGTGTATTCCCTCAGCGTGTGATGTAGTGACACACCTTCATAGCCCTCCTACTTCAGTTGGAATTATGTCCATTCTGCTATTTAACTAATTTGCAGTCCTTGGATGAATGAAGAATGCCTCCAGATTGCTAACATGAAGACTGGTTATTCCAGGAATAATAGTTTCTTGGAGAAAAATTCTGTGTGGAACTTTTTTTTTCCTTACAAGTGGACTGGTTTAATTGATGTTTCTATGCTGTCCCTCTTCTAAACTGTATTCCAAAAAAAACTTCACCAGTTCATCTGAGGCAAAGAGCTTTACTAAACCCAGATGACCTCTGGTCCACGTGACTTCATTTGTTCCTCTCTTGGCTTTGATTTGGTTGTGGTTTTTATTTCTTCCCCTCCCCACCTTCCCTAAATGTCAGGCTGTGACATAAAATTGCATGCAAGCATTGGGAGCTCTGGAACAAGCTCCATGTATCTCTAAAATCTTGATCCCTCCCAATTCCCCTATCACTTGTCCAGTGATTGTCCCCTTTCCCTTCCCAGTGGAAGTCTGACCTGTGACATACCTAATCTTGTCCCTTTTGATTTATAGCAGTGCATGCACTAGCAATTGTAGTCATGTATGTAGTGGTCTGACTGGAGAATAACCTGCCTGCTCCTCTCCGATTTACTCAATAAATCACTAGTTAAATACTCAGTGGTACAAGACAATTGGGAAGCAGGTGAGTCCTCTTAAAATCAGATCTATGGAAGCCAGAATTTATTCTATTAAAATTGAGTTGGTTTTAATCTTCAGATTAAGCTTCTGAATTCAGACACATGGATATTTCTCCTCAGTTTTTAAGGTGCTTTTGATTAGCTCACCTGGTTGGACTGTGTTCCTCTTGCTTTGTCTGTGAATTATCGCTGCGGACAAGGTGGAGAGAGAAGTTCCAGCCCTGATGGGGAGTCTGCATTATCTGGAGAAAGGAACAGTCTAAGGGAGCAGGGAGCTCATTCTTCCCAGTGTACTAGTTGAGCACACTGGACTGTGGTGTTATCACTGACCTCTTAGCTAATGACCAACATCTACCTGACTGAGCTGCTTTCACTTTACAGCTTTTGGGATGTTGTTTTCCAACGTACTTGGTTACAAAACCAGCACTGTGACCTTCTCATTGCAGGCATTGTGTTCACAGTGATAGTTCACTGACAAGGAGTGAGGAAAAAAGACATGATGTTGGTCTGTCTGACAATACCAGACCAACTCGGAAATTGCAGATGATGCATTTCCCAAAGACAAAAATGGATCTTATTTTCAAAACAAAACTGATGATGATCTTCCATTTTTGTTTTTTTTTCTTTTTTTTCCCCCCAGTTCCTAAGTTGCAGTAATAGTTATCAAGGTTATAAGAAAGTCCTTTATATTGCTATCTCCAGCTAACTTGCAGTAGAAGTGAAGGTAGGAATCTTCCATCTACCTTGAGAAAGAAGTTCAACTTTTTTTTTTTTTTTAAAGGCTATTAAGCCATTAAATTATTAGGTCATTTAAAAGCTGACCATGTAAAAGGATATGCATCTTCTTTTACTTAAGCAAGAAATAACAACATCCATTCCCTCATACATACAATAAAGAAAAGGGAAAAAGGTTTTCAATAGTAGTATTACAGCCGTTAGTTTTGTTTGTTTTTAACATTCTAGAAATATAAAATTATGTATTTGCCTATAGAAAAGTTGAAAGTGAGAACATGGTTTGGTCTCAGTCAGGAGATCTGGGTTCTGACCCTGGCCTGGCAGGCCCTTGTGTGATACCAGACAGGTCACTTCCACCTTCTGTGCTTCTCTTCCTCTCTTGCCTGATACCTGAGACTTTCTTTCCCCAGGTGCTGGGGTGTAGGGCTGAAGGGGAGCTGGGTCCTGGGCGCTATCCCAGCACTTGCTGCAAAGTGAGAGGAGGGGTTGCAGTGATGGTAATGCTGCTGCATGAGTCTTGGCTGACTTTTCATGCTTTTACAGAAAGTGTTGGATGTGCAGATTTAGCAATGCAGTAATGTGGGATATTGATATGGGGTTAAAGAAGTAAGTTTTAACTTTAATCTCCTTTAGCTGTGGAAAGTCCTGGAATGCTCCTGCCCTGTGTAATGGCACCCTGTTGTGATTTCTGGTGTGGGCATACAGAAATATTCAAATGAATTTTGAATGTCTTGAGTATAAAGGAGCTGATGCTGTCTAGCCGTGTTTAATTATGCACCAGTCACTTATTGATTAGCTCCTTGACTCTTGGTTCTGTCTCTATTGCAGCTGAAATGTCTTTTGACTGTTGGGGGGGGTAATTCTGTGGCACAGACCCCTGATATGAGTAATAATTCAGGTTTTTTGTCTTGTGATCTGGATGAGCAGCATTCTGGGACTGTTCTGCTTGCGCAAAAATATTTGGGGAGGAGTGGGAGGACAAATTTAATTTCAAATAGCCCATCTTGTTTCTTCTCTTCATCTCATCTACCACCCTCTTTAATGCATCTTTTAAATACACCCCTGTTCCCTGGCCCCGTAGCTGCTACAGTGCCTGAGCAGCGGACGGTGACGCTTGACGTGGACGTGAATAACCGCACGGACCGCTTGGAGTGGTGCAGTTGTTATTACCATGGCAATTTCTCCCTGAACGCTGCCTTTGAAATCAAGTTACACTGGATGGCAGTGACTGCAGCTGTTCTTTTTGAGATGGTGAGTCCTTGTGTTCTGGGTGGCTGCAGCAATGCCCGTCTGGCCTCGGATCCCTTAGGCTGCTGTGGACATTGTCAGGGGAAGTATTAAGAGAGAGACAGTGGATTGGATCTGCCCTTGTTTCCACAAGTAATTTCACTGGTGGTTGTTAGCATTGATGCATCTGGTCATCATTTATCATGGTATCTGTAGTCATTCTGTCTACAGGACAATGTTTTGCTTTTAGTGAGTTTCATGCACAGTATGCAGAGATCAGTACAGGTCAAGATGATAAATTTAAGTTCCTCTTAAGCAAATCTTAATCCCTGAGCTAGAACTTTGGAAAAGAGTCTATTTCACATTGCATTCCTTCTGTCCCCAAACCTGAAAACCTTAAGTCTTGCTGGACTTGCTTTCATGACAGGGTTTTCCCAGGCAATGTATTCTTCCTGTTCAGCAATGCTTTTTAGCTTTTTTTTAATTTTCAACTTGCTGAAAACATTAATTGAAAATGTAAGTGGTTTGTGTCACTTCTTAATTTTTAGAATTTTTTTTCCCTTTTGTAGCTTCTGTAAAACTCGAGTTACTTAACAGCAGAGTTTACCCCAGTCAGCCAGATAGCACAAGGGGATTGGTTTTGCTTTTATTTGAAATCTATCGCGCGGTTCCAGTAAAGCAGCAGTGCTCAGCCACTGATGAGAAGTAGGCTGAATCAGTTCCTGAAAAATGTCCTATTTTAAAGTGCTTTCTGATTGATGTGGCACTTCAAGACATCAGGCTTTCCTTTTTGTGCTTGTACAGCTTTGCTTACAAGGACACTCGTGCGCTTGCCATGCAAAGCAAGCTGAGCCTGTGGCGAACTGAGCATGTCTCATCTATTCCTGGGGAACGAGTTGCTCCTATGCACATAAGTGCCCTTCTTCAGTTTGACATATGTTATATGATTCATTGTTTGAATCTCTTCTCAGGTTCAGGGTTGGCATCGGAAAGCCACATCCTGTGGTTTCTTGCTCGTTCCAGTCTTGGAAGGCCCATTTGCTTTACCCAGTTACTTATACGGAGACCCGCTTCGAGCTCAGTTGTTCATCCCACTCAATGTTAGCTGCCTGTTGAAGGAAGGTAGTGAGCATTTGTTTGATGGTAAGAAATGTTCTTTGTTTTACCCCTTGGTGTACTTTACTGCAAGCAGGTCCCTTCTAATGTGTAGCTGACATGAAGACCCTCATTTACCAAACATGTTAGCTGGATGATAGGCTTGTTTTCCCATCTCAGCAGCCACCCTCGGTGAGGTGGTGCTTGAAGAAGCTGTGCTACCAGGCTCATCAGCATGCGACAGTGTGTGAAGTTGGCAGCAAGAAGTACCAAGGCACAGGAAAGGTGGCCTTGCCAGTGATCCTTGTTGCCATAAGGTTGCATACCCTTATAGTCTATATGAAGCAGTCATTCTGTTAGATATGATGTTGTACTGCAAGAGGCTGTTTTGCTGGTAGACCCTGCCTGTAGCTGCTCTGCAGTTGTATCCTGCATTTGTTTATTCTCCCCCTCAGTGAGATTAGGCTTTCATGACTGCCATGCTCTTTTTGTTGTTGCCATGGTTACATTCACAGTAAGAGTGTTTGCACATGCGATTAGGAGCTAGGAACTGCAGTCTCCTTTTCTGCAATGTGACCTCGCCCCTTCAAGTGACACTGTTGTGGTAAGTCTCAGGTGGAAGCTCAAAACCCACAGAACTCTATTCCCCTATAGAGAGAGGCAAAATTGCGTCGTGAGAAGGGATAATTAGCAAAAGGCTCCGATTTTAAAATCGTAAAGATGAGTTTTCTTTATTCTCATTAACCCTTGACCCAGTGTCCAGGTGTAAATGTAAAACAATCAGTGACAAATCCATATGCTGTGAGATCACCATAGCCCTACTGACTCTGAACTAAGTATTTTCAGAGCACTCTGTGGTGATACACAACAGCCCACACTCCTTCCTTGCCCCCTCCTACACATCCTATTATGTTCCTCTCCACCTCAAAAGACACAAATTCAGGGATGAACCTGCTACTGGGGTGTAAAAGACACGTCTCTAATAATATGGCATTCAAGGGACAGCTAACAGAAGAAGATGGGACTAAAAGGGCTAGGAAAAAACAAAATGCACAGAAGTCTTCTGAAGATAACTGAAGTCCTGAAAAAGAAGGAAATTACTGGGTGATTGTTACCTTTTTGTTTGTTTCAGGCTTTGAACCAGAAACCTACTGGGACCGTATGCATCTCCTCCAGGAAGCAATAGCACACAGGTATGTACAGAGCAGAATGACTGAAAGGTTCCCGTCTCCCTGGATGATGTAGGATGAAGGCCTGTGCTGAACAGTCACTCCTGAGTCGCGTGGGTTCTTTGCCATCTGCCTCTCTGAAGTCTGCTTGCAGATTATTAGACTAAAATATAACCAGAATGCCTGGAGGTGGTTCTGTGGGTGCAAGGGGCAGGTAGATAGTGTTTCAGCCTGTCACTTGTTAGCAAACCACACCATCCTCCTAGGGAGGGCATTGCCTCTGGAAGGTGCCCTGTTATTCTAAGAAGCTGATAAGACTGTAAATAGATGTTTTTCTGAGAAGGGACAGTTACTTCTTTCATGTGTACTTACACAGTCTTGAGTTAGATGACAACTAGTGATGGACAGTAGACAGAGGACTGGAATGTGAGCTGTACATAGGAGGCTGGGCCCAGTTTAAGAAGGAATTGTTGGAAACTTTGCTATCTAGCCTTACCACTTTGTGTGCTTGAGCTGCCGGTTTGTTTTGTGGTGTGCTGCCAAGGTCTTTTTCATGACAGAGACTGCCTTTTGTAATGGGCTTTAGCTTGGAAATAATCTTTCATTAGCTTAGAAAGCAAGAGAGGAATAAATATTGTACAAACAGCAAAGAACTGTCAGGTGAGCTGCTTGAAGTTCTGCCTGGAGTATTGCCCGCATGAAAAATACAATGTTACAGCTGGAAACATACCCAAGGAATGCATCTGTCTTGACTATTGATCTTCCCTCCATCAAGTGCAGCTGCCCCACTTTGTCAGGCTGCTCAGTGCCCTCCCAAACCAAGCTGCTGGAGCTCTTCTTTCCAGTACAAGTTAGGGCAGCAATCAGCGTGGAGTTTACCAGCCTTCATCCTGTGCCTAGCAGGATATTTGGAGAAGCTCAGCTCTCTTCATCCCTTTTCCCCTTGCCTTCAGGCTGTGAGAAGAGGGAGCCTTTGTGATAATGAAACATTTACCTTGTTGTCCCTACCTTGGCCCGAAGGAATCGTAGCTGGTGTGGCTCTAATTCCTCTGGTGTTTGTTCCTCCAGATTTGGCTTTGTGCAAGATAAATACTCGGCCTCTGCATTCAACTTCCCGGCTGAGAACAAGCCCCAGTATATCCACGTCACAGGTGAGCACTATTTGGCAGGCACTGGGGCAAGAAGGAGGCTGTTACAAACAAATGAACCATTTTACATGCAGTTGGTGTTTTGTCAGTGATGTTGGTCCTCATTATGTCCCAAGTCTGATGACAAGTAGGTGTTACCAGCCAACACAAACCAGAAAATGGGAGAAGCAGTATGAGAAGCACGAAGCATTGATGCTAATCAATGGCATTGGTTTAAAATCTTGCTTTATAGTGTCTCAAACTTTTCTTTCCAGGAAATGGAGAAATTAGAAAAAAAGGCAGAGCATATTTCAAGTGCAGTGTAAATAACTGTGTATCTAGAAGCTAGAAGGAGGGAAAGCTGTTGGGACAAATCAGTGCTCTGTTCTCATGCTTAAGGTCAGTTGTAGGTGCATCTTTACTCATACACACTGTGTGGGAGGTAGATAAAACATTTAGGATCCCCTTGCACTCATTGTTATTCTTCATACATGTTGGAGATCTATCAGCACTTCTAACTAAGCTCCTTGCATGGCATATTACAGTAAAATAACTTAGTATGTTCAAAAGGGGTTGTTGAGACATGAAGACTGACAGGAAGAGCACTTTTGGAAAATTGCAGAAGAGAATGAGAATTGATGGAAAGTTAGGAAGATGGATCAGAGCCTACATCTTTGCTTCATTCCCTTCCACCAAGAGAAAGGCAAGACTTAAGTGTGCTCTCTGTTGGTGTTGTGATTTGCAGGAAGAAGTAGCATGTAAAAGTGAAGGAGGAAAAGTGTATCCCATTTTACCTTGCTAAAAGGCAATTAAATGAAACTCAGTCCAGTTTCCTTTTCAGAATTTAATGAGTCAGCTGTAGGGATTTAGGTCTGCCCAAGACTAAAGTCCTCTCTGTTTCCTTCAGGGACAGTGTTCTTGCAGCTACCGTATTCCAAGCGGAAATTTTCTTGTGGGCAGCAGCGGCGCCGGCGCAACTCCACCAGCTCCACCAACCAGAACATGTTCTGTGAGGAGCGCATTGGCTACAACTGGGCCTACAACACCATGCTGACCAAAACGTGGCGCTCCAGTGCCACCGGGGATGAGAAGTTTGCTGATCGGCTGCTGAAAGACTTCACAGACTTTTGCTGGAACAAGGATAGCCGGCTTGTCTTGTTCTGGACTGATTGTCTAGATAAGATGCACGCGAGTGCTCCGTGAAATAGGGCTGTATCTCTTGGGGAGATGGATAGAAGCTTTACCTTGTGGCAAGGAAGTAGAGGTGAAGGATGACTGGAGAATAGCCTCTCTGTTAGATTCATCTTGAGGCTTCAGGAGGATGTGATCAATATTGCTGTTGATATTCAACAGAATTTGATTAAGCCCTTGGGAAAAGAACCTGAGCTCTCAGCTTGCCAATATCTGTCACCTGACCTCAGCCGGGTTTCAAGTGGCTGCAGTCCTTGATTGCCAAAACTTCAGTTAGAGCAGAGGTGAAGGAGAATGAGTGCAAATGGTTTTCAAGGGCAGTTATATTCTGCAGAGTATGATGGTAGCAGGTTACCATCCTTGGAAAGATTGATGCTGTTTGCATCTGGTGTGCCTGGCAGCAGCCTGCCTCCTTCCCCTTTCAGGTGTATCTGATTGTGTGAATATGTAAGATAAAATGTGAGAGACGTTCATTAAATTTCATACATGTAAATAAGTAAAAATGCAGGAAAATCAAGTGACCTGATGTTTTGTTGTAACTCCAGACAGCAGTACAGAATGGGAGTAAAGGAGAATAATTGCCAAAAGGAAATACTGCTTCCTAGGTCCAGCATGATAATGAAACACTCAAAGTTCAGTGGTGGACTTTGTTCTTTAAGCATCCAGGACTTTCTGTCTCCACCTCTGGATCTAGTGCAGTGCTGTGCAGAAGAGCAAGAAGCCAGTTGCTGCACTGGAAGGCCTAAGGAGAAATAAAGGGCAAGGGAACACAAGATACTGCTGGCTGGAGGATTATAAGCAGATTTTTAGGATATGTCTGCATGCAGCTGAACAAAGATGTCTACGCTCATGTAGCCTTGTCTTTGCAGAGAAAGCTTGCACATGGTGTGTGGACCTGGCGTGAGCTTGTTATTTAAGTGTGGATTCAGGGTGGGTTCAGGTGCCCAATGGTGCTGTGCATGGGGGTCTGCTGGCTCCTGCTGCCAGCTCGGTACTTGTTGAGCTGAGTTCACAGGGGCACTCAGACCTGGCTCAAGGGAAACTAGAGCTGCTCCAGTTTTATCCCATAGTCTGAGTCTGGATGACTCATGAGTTATTCGACCTAGAAAAGCTGTGTTTGAGCTCATTCTGTTCATCTAAGTGTGGCAAAATTACCAGTGCACGTCTGATACACAGTAACAGCTTAAAAAATACTGTACTCCGAGGGCGGCTTGCTGCCGTCCGCTCCACACGGCTTTGCTCTGGCAGCAGCCGTGCACGGGCAGGTGCTTTGTCCCAGCCGCTTGCGGGGGCCAGGGGTAGGGCAGGGCCCGCACCCCCTGAGCCCCTGCCCCGGCCTCAGGCTCTGCGCAGGGGGGAGGGTGCGGGACGTGCGGGGCACAGGGCTCTGCGCAGTCCTTCCCTGCGCTCCGCTGCGGCGGGAGGGAGGGAGGCCGGCCCGGCGGGCAGGTACCGGCGCCCGGCAGGAGGAAGGGTCCGGGGCGCCGCGGGGGCGGCTGGGACCGGGGCGGGCTGTGTTCGGGAGAGGACGGCGCTGCCGGGGTGTCTGCTCCTCAGCATCGCAGGTATTTATCAGTTTTCCCCCTTTTGTCTGGCGGGGCTGGAGCTGGCCCGGGGTTGACGTGGCCTCACCGGGCACGGAGCATCACGCCGATCTCCTTTCCCCTGGAAAATGGGTGAAAACCAGCTCGGACCATCGTGTGAGCTCTACTTGGCTGGAACCCGGTCTGTTCTATGCCGTCGTGGAGGGAAAAACTCATCCACTTCACCTGAATGGCTCTGGGCTTAATGTTCTGATAGCTTTAACCTGTAAGCAGTGGAGGTAAAGCTTTGTATTGTGATCTGGATATGGGGGTACCAGATCTGAACGGGAGCAGAGGGTCTGGAGGCATATGGAGGGGGGTCGGTCCTGGCAGCTCTGCAGTACCCCGGTGTCCCCAGCCACACACACAAACCGAAGCTGGGGAGACTGGGGCCGGCCAATGTGCAGTTCCCCACAGCAGCCTCCTGCTTTAGCCTTCTCCTTCAGCCTCCGAGTTTAGGGGCAAGATTAATGGGTCCTTCTGAGCTCAGTTTTCTCAACTACAAACCTGGTGTGCCTTTAGCCTTTCAGGCCTGCTTTGGACCTGTTTTTATTTTAAGTGTATTGAGGTTCTCAGGCTGCTTTTAACAGCACAGTGAATTTTTCCTTTTAAAAGAAAGCATACCATAGAAGCTAAAAATAGGAGATGATAGTTTTTATCTAACCACAACTTTGTGCGTTGCTTAGAAAAGGCTTCCAACAGGACGCAAGGATGAAGCGGTTCATGGCCATGTTAAACAGGAATAAAAACAAGGATCCCCCACCCACTGAGTTGCTGGATCTAGCAGGACAGCTTTGCCAGGACCTCCAGAGCTCGTCTCCTAGTCTGGAGAAGCTGGTTGAGGCCATGATGGAATGCAAACAAAAGATGCATTTTCTCACTAACATCCATGTTGTCCGAGCTTGTGTGTTTGTTCATATCCATAACAGGCAGCATGACACAGCCTGCAGGCTCCTGGAGGTAAGGATGTGTTCTTTGTTTTTTCATGGAGACAAAAAGCAGTATTAGTAAAATAGTAGTTAGAGCTGTTAGTGCAGAGATACCCAGACTGCAGCACATAGAGCCTTTCCAGCTGGCGTACAACAGTGGAAGGTGATACATGTGCGTTGGTTAACCTGAAACACAGGATAAAGCCTTTGCTACGAGCAGTTACTATTAATTAGCCAAGGGGGAAAAGTTATAATAGGGTGATTATGGGGTTGGTTGTAGTTTGTGAAAGCAAAATTTTTGTTCTCTGGTGTGATGGTTCTTGGAATTTCTCGCAAACTGAGGGCTTAGAATGTAAAAGCCATGGGGAGGCCAAGTTTATAGGGCTTGATAGGGTGGGAAGATACAAGGACATTGCCTCAAGGTGAGGGATTTGGGCCTCTAGATCTGATAATGTAGCCTTCTTCACCAGGGGAAAAGAAGGAATTAGGCAGGCATTGGAGAAGGTACAGCGAGCCATATCCTTGGATAACACTACCAGCTTTGTTAAAACAGGATGATTCTGACAAAGTTTCTAGTTGTTGAGGGTTTTCTCCTTTGTAGGAAGCCTGACTGACTTACCTGGAAGGGGTTTGCTTACTTGCTGTTTTGTTCTAGTATTGCAAGGCAGAAGAGAAGAAGGAGCTGGTGCAACTTTGGCATGAGATTCACTACCAGAAGGTTATGGAGAAGCACCACATGGATTTTCTGACACCACTGCAGAAATTCCGTTGCAGGAAGAGGTACCGTGGTGTGGGGGAACAGGAATATTTTTTTTCTCCACTGTAGTTAGTGGATGCAGGGGGTAGAGATGCAGAGGCTGTTTTCATATCTCAGGATGGCTGCTTCTTGGAGCTGGGTTTTTCTTGGCACTTTGACTGCTTGTGGCAGCTGAGAAAATTCCCATGTGAATTACTCTTTTTGGGTCCTTTTTAATCCTGTTTTCTCCTGTGTACAGGAATCCTCCACCTATTTCTCTTTGTCCTGAAGGTTTGAAGAATCGAAATTATTCAGGTGAAGTACGCCAGCAACTGCACAGGTTTGCTGTGGAGGTGACAACATATCCAAACAAGAAACAGCGGGTAGGGATATAATACTTGCAATCAAGTCTCCTGGTCACAGCAAAGCAGAACTCTGGGATTAGTGGTCTATAACTGGTTTCATTCCAACTCTTTGTTTTCAGAAGCACCAGTAGGGCTGGGATTCCCTATATTTGATCTCTCCCTAAAGATTTCCTTAAAAAATCAAGTCCACGCTAAGTAATTTCACTTGTTTTGGACACAAAGGTCAGGGGAAATAAGTTCCTCACTGGGCTTTTAACAGTTTTAATTTGGTAGTGATTGAGCATAGGCAGCAAAACAGACATCACTCAAAAGAGCTATAATTACACTGATAAATAATTCTGACTTGACTGAGTTATAGTCTGCATAAAATGGCACTTTGCTTACCAGAATATATTTTGTGTTGACTTATTACATTAAATTCACAAAATTTGAAAACATGATAGGCTGTGTTGATGTATGCATGTATCTACCTTATTTGGACAGCAACAAATCTGTAATGAAAGAGGCATATGAATTAATTCAATAATCCTTATTGATTACTGCCTTGCAAGGTGAAGGCTTCAGGCTTTAAAGTCTGCCCCTGTGGTGCTCAATTTTTCCAACACCCTTCTCATATGAGGCAGGATGCCCTGGTGAATAATTTCACCATGTGAAGATGGTTTATTTCTTACCCTTTTCACAAAGCAGCAACAACTTCCAAATTTTCATTTTAAAAAAGCAATCTGAATTAGGAGCATAATAAAGTTGCATAATTAAGTTCTAAAAGGTCAGGATACGATGATCACTTATGCGTTAATTTCCCATTATGTTCTTCACTTATGCAATCTAATTATTTAACAGTCCAATACAGCAGAATTTTTTCTGTGAACATGATCCAGATGTTTATACTGCTCATAGTTTCTGAAAACTATTTCACGTGGTAAATGCATTAGTGTTTATCCTATTAGTGTTATGTTAGTGATATTAATTCTGTGAGAGGAGCATGCTTTGGTGAGGTTTTACATTTAAATATAGCAGTATAAAACAGCAGTGTATGGTTTCCTTGAGCAAACAAGTTGACTAGGGTGGAATGGGTGTTTTCCAGCAACCAGTTTCAATTATGAATCAGTCTCCTCAATGAGACCCATGTAGACCTATTGCAGACCTAGTGAACAAATGTCTGGGTTTGAAAGCTTTTTTGCTGAGTTGCTGGCATTGAAGAGAAAAGTCTGGTTATTTGGATGTGATTTGTTGATTTTTCCTTGATCTCTCCCTATACCTGGGTTTGCAGGAGGGATTGGCTCGGGACATGAATCTGAAGCCAGCTCAGGTCTATAACTGGTTTGCAAATTATCGACGACGTCAAAAATCCTGCCTCCCTTGTACAGAAAAGCTCAACAACTCATGTCCTAAGAGGGCTTTGACTTACCACACAAAGGAGCAGCAGGATAAAGGATCCTACACTCCACAGATCGCAGGTTTGTCTATTCCTAACGGACTTAGGATGTGGTCCAGAAAAACAATTTAAAATTCCCTCAGGAAGGGAAGGATATTCCATCTCCAGAACAGCTGATGGATATGCTGATGGATTGGATAGATACTGGAGAGCTCTACTTCAGTGGAGTGTCTCATTGTTTAGCTAGAGGCTGTCACTCTGTAGAAGAAGTCAGCGT
The DNA here is from genome assembly GCA_013401335.1 of Brachypteracias leptosomus. Lineage (NCBI taxonomy): Eukaryota > Metazoa > Chordata > Aves > Coraciiformes > Brachypteraciidae > Brachypteracias > Brachypteracias leptosomus. The sequence continues at coordinate 103,365 of VYZX01027917.1, read as the reverse complement.
TCATAAGGCCTGTGCAAGGACAGGTGAAAAGAGATGCCCATCTCAGAAGGGGCACCAACCTGACCAAACTTCCACCATGGGGAATAAGAGGGTATCGTTGCATTTGGCAAATTAGCCTTGTTTCATTGCTTTTTGGAGTAACTGTTAGTGTTCCTTCACCTGCCTGGCCTGCACCTTTCAGATGGATCTTGTGTAGGCATCGGCCCTGAGCAAATGGAGATAACCCTTGTGCCCTGTGACCCAGGGTGGGAGCAGTCAGCTGCAGATCTGGATAAGCCTCCTGAAGGAACATATTTAAAGATGCTGGAATCCAGGTGATGTATGGAAAAGTCTTTACAGCGACAAATGAGGCAACCTTTAAACTTGTTCACGGAGCTGACTTTCCTGTCAGTTCCCAGGGGACATCACTTAGGAGTCATGACTCCATAGATGGGAATGGTCCATGCCCAGCATCAGGCAGTCAGAGGGTCTAGTGGTTAATCTCCCAGCTGTCAAGGGCAGGATTCAAAGGTTGTTCTGGGGGGTCCCCAGCTGAAGCAAAGCAATATGTCTGGCTGATTTATTTTCTCCATCATTACAGCTTTATGCAGAGCAGTGAGATGTATGTATCAGCGACAAGCAACGCTTTGTTGACCACTCACAACACTGAACAACCTGTAGGTCCTTGCACTGAAGCTCTGCTGGAACCAGGAACCTGCTTTCACTCTGCTGTCCTGCAGCCCAGGGAAGTAGCAAGGAGTACTGATGTCAGACCCCAGCTGGGTGACTTTGTCCTGTGCTCTTGTGAGTCCCTTACCTTCCCAGATAAACAACTGGCTACGTGGCAGGCCCCTTGCAGCACCAGAGGAGTCTCTGACTCCATGTGGACCCCAAGTATAGAAGGTTAGTAAAACTGCACCCAGATCGTTGACCTTAAGAACTTTCAAGCTTCTATTCCCTTTACTGTAAACACTCTTGTTCACTTATATGGCTTTCTAGTGTCATGGCAAATGGGACCACAGCTTATCTTGAGCTCTGGAGTTCTGCTTCCACAATAGCTCAATGAGAAAACTTGTTGATTTATGGTGTTGAAACACATTCTTACCTCCTCTTCTGCTTAAACTGTAACTGCTTCCATAAGGTGGTATTTTTCCAGCAAGCATTCCAACAAGTACTTTTCCTTTTAGCATTTCCATTGGAAGTGTCCCTTCAGGTGTTGTCTGCTCACCTTGTCAGTTTGCATGTTTCTGGGCTTTTAAATGCCTGTCATTCTTAAGAGATTGTCTGAGCAGAGGCTGGGAATTTCTTAACTGTGACTTGGTGCTAATCTTCAGCAACATATTCTCGCTTTCATTTCTCTTTCCTGCTATTCTTTTTTTCTCCCTCTCTTCCTTTCCTCTCCAGTCTTATTCAGCATTCCCACCATCTCTTTTCTTCTCCCTGTTCTTCAGAATAGCATTGATAGGATACAAGTGATGTCCACCTGCTTTTGCTGTAGGTCTACAGAACAGGAACTGCTGTGACTGCCATGCATCCAGCCTCTGGTGAATGTGGAGCAAGGAGGGGAGGAATAGCTGGGTCAGAGGTCGGGGTCATGTTATCTGCAGTTGTCTTTAATATGAGCATTTATTTCAGCAGGTATCAGAGCTCCCTTGAGCAGAGTCCTTCAAGGTGGCTGTATTGAGACCAGTTCAGAAAGAAACATTCAGCAGTCAGATTTAGAGGTTGAGAGCTTCACCCTTAGAGAAGGACAGCTAGGGACCCTGGAATCTATTCTTCCCCACAGGTAAAGGGAGCAGAAGGCACAGGGCTTCTTAAAAGCAGGAGTAACGATGATGCTATGGGTATATTCTTTTCCTGATCCCTCTATTGAAGAGAGTTGCAGAAAGAGTATAGTGATGTCTCATTCCAGGGGCTGGTACACTTTGTGTCCATTATGTTTTGCAGATACTTCTGTATCTGTGCACTGGAAATGGGAAATGTGGTGTAAGCGTGTATGTGTTTTATGGTGGTGGCACAAAGGGACCAGCCATATCAGAAAAGATATTAACCCCTCTCTTTAAAGCAGATTTAGCTTCTGAGCTACTTGCCTGTTTTTCTTTTTTGCAGAAAATGGTAACCTGTACTGATCCAGTGAGGGCTGATTCTGTGGGCTGGGTTGGCAGGGCCCGTACTTAATCCTAAAATAGTTTTTGTTAGCTCCATAACCTCATGACAAGATTATTCTATAGTGCAAGCTTTCCAAATTGGAAGACAAAGACAGGCACTGTTCTATCTTTCTGTTTTCCACCTGTAACAAATGGTTCAGGCTGCAGGTTTTCTCTGGGACTTGAGATAAATTCACAGAATGCAAAACAACAAAGATCTGTGCCATCTTCCATATGTTACACAACTTCCATGGTGTTACATAAAAATAAACACTGCCAAATAGACATGATGACGTTCCTTTAATTTACTGATCTGCAAGACAGAGCAGGAGCAGTAGGCCCATTTCATAACCCTTCTACTTGACACTGTCCAGCATTTGTGCTAGTGTGACACTGTCCAGCATTTGTGCTAGTGTGACACTGTCAATGTGTCAAAGGTAGATAGAAGAGTTATATATTCTCACTTTATAGATGAGGAAGCAGAGGCACAGAGAGGCTTTGTGGCTTGTGAAGCAACAAGGGAAGGCAGTGATTCACTGGAGATAAAGATTGATGGGGTTTTGCCTCCCAGTTACCCACTAAAAACATTTCTGCCTTTCACCCCTGTTTCCCAGTTGGCTTGGTGCCTACAGTTGTTCATATTTGTGTCAGGCTCCTGGCTCTGAATCACTGGGGAGAGCCCAGGTCTGGACACCTCCATCTGTGTTTTAGTATTCACAGTTTGAAAGAGTGGCTAAAGATCATGAAAGATCAGTGAGGCTTTGCTGGCAATATTTTGGCTGGATTTAAAATTGCATGTTCTGACTCTAGAGTGAGATCATGTTTATTTTTAAAATATGTTCCACCAGTAGAATAAATCTATGGTGAATGTCTCCTTGTTGGGTATGTCAGCTGTGCCAGAAATCCACACACCCTTTATCATATTCCTGGCAGGGGCAGGACTTGCTGATTCGTTGACACCTTCTGGTGAGGATATAGTTATTTGAATTCCATTTGTAAACCTGTTCAGTGGCCTGGTCCAGGTCCCTCCAAAACCTTGAACTCCCCAAAATACTATGAATGCTACAGAACATTGATCTCTTCAGAAATGAGTGATTCTTAGGCTGCAACTTCATCTAGGCCCTTTTGCAATTTTTCTAGAGAGCCAGGAGACCTCACATAGGTAGTCTTGGGTAAGATCGCTGCTCAGTGAATGGCAATGAATGAGGGATCCTCTTTGTTATCAGGCAGAGCCTTCTAATGGAGCTACTAGATTAGAGAGAAGTGTCATCAGAGTCATCTTTAGCAAGAATGTTGCAATGAGCATCACTCATCTGGGGGCTTATGAAGGACTCAACAGCTTAAACTGTAAGGCAAATGAGCGCTCCTATCCTGGAAAGGAAGGGCAGTGAAGTTATCCCTGCTTTACAGATAAGCAAAGCACGGAGAAGGAAATTATTTAGCCAAGGTCACCCACCTGGAGTGGACTTAGTGTTATGCTCTCACTGCCTTGCCAGCACGTGTGGCTCCCGGCTTCAAAAGTGCAGGGGCAGAGCTACAAGTCAGCCAAAGGACACTTACTCTGCTTTTCTCATTTTTAAAAGTGCTCACCTGGAAAGGACTTGGTCTGAAAGCTTATTAGAACAATTCCTGTTGGTTTCTTTCATGGGCTTTTTACAGTCGGTCCTACGCACTTGGGCTGTATCCAAGCCTCTTATGATCTACAGGGCTGTGAGGTGGGAGTGTGAGGGGGGAACCAGGCTGGAAGCTGACTGTCTCCATCTGCTCCTGCTGCCTGACAGAAGAGTTTGATCCAGCTAGCGAACTGTAAGTCCCTGTGGGACAGCAAACAGATGCTTGCCTTTACAGAGAGTGGTGTTGTATCCTCTTCACTCCTCAAGCTGGGGCAGGTGGAATGTAGCCCAGCTAATGGTTCATGCAGAATACTTCCCATTTCAAACAGGGAAGCACACTGAACTCCATGGAACAAGACAGACTGGATTTATGAGCCAGCATATTGATTTAGGAAACATCAGCGCTGAGATGTTCTTTGCAGTTTACTGCTTCTGCCTGCATTTTTGGGATTCCAGCTTGGAGCGCTAGGAATCCTCCTGCTGTTAGGCTCTCCCCTCTGGATAATCCAGCACCCTGATGCTGGCAGGCAGCAAGTTCAGAATGCATTAAAGGAGGCTACTTTTTGGCATGTTGCATAATTAAATCGTGGAATTTGTTGCTAAGGGCATTGTGCATGTCAGTGTAAGTGGGCTATGAAAAAGGATGAGACAAATTCTTGGGGGGGCAGGGAGTTGAGTCCATTTGTCATTAGTACATTAGAGTAATTGCCTGAATGCAGCCTCCAGCAGAGGAGTTCCAAGACCAATTGCTGGAACCTCAGGGGCATTCCAAGGAAGGGCAACTTGACACTTGCCCTGTTCCTTCTACTTTTTTCCTATGCTCTATTTCTTGGCACCTTTGGTCTGGGCCTGTATGGACATTTATAACCTGGACTATTCCTGGGACTGGTATGGGCAGTGTTTTGGGAGTATAGATGTTTTTGAGTTGGGAGTGAAGGGAAAGAACATCCCATCCTCAAGTACCCAGTGTCTCCTGCTTGACCCAGTGCCTGCAGACTGACCTCTTTCAAGAGACTGGCAGAGCCCCTAAGGGATATGTGGATGGGAAGCCATGTCCCAAGCTCTTGACTGGTGGCCTTGAAAAGCTATAGTAGAATCGTAGACAATGTTGTGGCTGTCTAAAGGCCATGTGTTTATGTGTTTTGACTCTTAAGATCTGTATTTTTAAAATATGTTCCAGGAAAGAGACATTTTGGTAGACATCTCCCTGTTTATGGAGAGTGTTTTGGGGGCATATGGAAAGTTGCAGATCAAGATGTCATTCCTGTTTTACTGCCCCTGGTCAGGCTAGTCCTCCCTGTGCGAAATCTGTATTTTCAGGCCATAACAATTTGGATAAATGGGGCAGGTTTGTAGAGTGCTTAACAGAACTGTGTTGCATGAATAGTCTTGCCAGCAGCTCCTCTTGTCCTGCTGCAGTAGCAAGTAAAGCATAAATACAGATGCATTTGAGTATCTTTTTTTTCTTCCAGTTCCTGTCAGACTGTGTTTGGCAAGCCTCAGTGCCCACCTGTTTCTGCACCCTGCATGGAAGAAAGCCAAGCCCTGGGACAAAGCCAGGTAAGAGAACACACCTGGTGTTCAGACAAAGGAGCTTAGCCCGCTACACACTATCCAGCTGTAGTTCTCACACAGGAGATGTGAAATCTCACATCGTCTTTGATATGAAACGTGTCTGGTCTAAGCATACCTTTTGGAATCCAGTTCACAGAGCAAGCTGGGCATTCCCTGGCAGCATCCAGCAGACACTAGAAGGAGAGATGTTTTTGTTGTTTTTTCCACTTGGATCGCTTATCAGACCCTGATTTTACTCAATGTGTCATTGAAACAATGGCCAAAGAAACCTGTTCAGATCCAAAGCATCATTTAAACTTTGAGCGTTGGAGGGCTCATCTAGCATTGTGGAAAGCAGATGACAGGAAGATGGCTGCTGGAGGGTCTTCCCCTCTGAGGGATTCTGCAGAATTTGACTCTGATCCCTCAGACCTCTCAAAATATTTCATGTAATTTTCATTTTCCAGTCTGTTATTGCTGCAGAAAAGGGATTTTGCACTGTTCTGAGATGGCTGATAGCAGTGTACAAAGCAGTGCTACTATAGGAAACGGTACGAGAAGTCACTCTGTGATCTGGCTGCAGTCTGCATGCCTTCTTACAGTGATTTTAAGGCAGTAGATAATAGGAGTTAGAAATTTGGTGCTTTCAAGGGGATAGGAGCACACCTGTGAACTAGATGTTATTTAAAAATAGAACCCAAGAAAGCCCCTATTTAAACTGTACCTTGAGGTATTTGTTTGGCTTCATGCGTGTTGGTCTGCCCATCAGTTAGCATCCATTTCTTTCTCTCTAGTGTGAGCTGCTGGAGGAAACCTTAAAACAGATTTTGAAAAGCTGGAGACAATATCTGCTGGCTTCATTATAGGAAGCGGCTGTGGCTCTGATGGCAGTAACAGAACCTCTTTTGAGCCTTTGAAAGCATTGATATAAAGATCTGTATCTTGGAAAGTGGCCTTTTTACCAGCCATAATGTGAGCTAGACGAGTAGGAAAGCTTTGGGCATTAATAATGAATGAGCCTTTTCTAAGATTTCCAGAGCCTGCATTTTCTGTGGCTGGAGTTTTCATCTTGCTGTGTTGCATTCCTGCACTGATTTTGCATTGCTGTAGAAACGTGACACTCAGCACAGGGTGGGCTGGGGAGCAAGATACTGTGCAATGCCTGCAGATGTCAAAAGGGGACATCTTCAAATTTTTGTCATAATTACTCTGTTCAGGAATTCAGAAAAGCCGTTTTTGCATATTTCAGTGTGTGCTATGGGAAAAGGAAGAGCTAGAATGGGTAAATGATTTTGCAGCATTCTACAGACTTCCTGGGCACCCAGTTTCTTGATGAATCGACTTGCCCTGGGCTTGTTGCAGGAATATGCAGATGTTTGGTTCCTATCTCTGAACTACAGGGGTGCAGATGTGTGCTTCCTTTTGTCCACACGTGACTTTAAATTTGTTAATAATATGTCATGCATCCCATCAGAGCCAAAATGAGAGTAAAACAAAACAAGCAACCGATAAAAATAAGTTAATTCATTTTGGAGACATTTCCCTCCCTGAACAGAGTCCCTTTGTTCAGGTGATCACTCCCTTAATTATTTCATCCTGGTCTTACCCTCTGTCATTTACTTGCTTCTATAGGAGCGAATGCCTTGGGCAAAGGGGAGGGAATTACTCTTTTCTGATTTACTGATTTGAATTGTGGACTGATTGTGCTCATCATTTTTACACCCACGTCCTGTACAGATGGATCACTCTACCTGAATTCGAGAGGAACAAGGGCTTTGTTGCTTCATGCACCCAGCCCTCACCACTGACATTCCCTCCCACCACACAGTCATGTACCCAGAGGAGCTCTTCCACCAGGAGCAGCAGCAAGATTGTATGTGGTGAAGCTTTGATTCCTTCCTGTGTCTTGCAGGTCCTGGAGGAGCCAGCTGGTGACCTGTTAGCCAGTGACACATTCTGGGCAGCGTGGCTGCTCTTTGAATTCTCAGCTGGTGGACGAATGTGACCTGCCTGCAGAGATGCTCAGTGTGGTCTGCACTTCCCAGGAAACACCCCATCCTTTCCTGGATTGTTTTTTGTATTATTATTTTTTTATATGAATGAGGGGTTTGACATAGATTAAGAGAGTAAAGTAGAAGGATGAAGGCTTTTTCTAATGGTTACAAAGTTTGGTTTAGTTACAGTTTTACTGAGAATTTTGCAAGGTGTAGAAGAAACCAAAGAGGTGCATTGTGGACTGTAGATTTTTACTGGAGCAGTCTGAAGCTGCACTTTAGATGCTAAAACTATCAAGTCACTGGTTCTGTGGAAGTTACATATTTCTAACCATAGCACTGCTCAGATCTGAGTCCTTCATTACGTCATGAAGGTAAATGAAAGCTTCTGTACTCAAAAAAAGTTCAGTTGCATTGCCTAGCAGTGGATATTGGATAACTTTTTCTCAGGCCTGGAAAATAAGGTCTCAGCTAAGTGCTGGTAAAATAATGCTCATTCTCATCTCTATATATCTGTTGTACTACTGGGTATAACTTCCAGAGTGTTCCATACTCCATAATGCCACAGATGACACAAACTGGAGTATGGCTGACTTTTCAGGTGCTAAAGTCAATGTTCTTGCACAACTGGGGAAGGGCAAACCCATGTTAATGGTATTTAGTGCAACCTGTATCTCGCATTGCCCAGGAAAGAATGATGAATGGAGGAGGTGGGAGCTGCTGAACCCTCTTGATCCATTTTCAGTCCCCAGATCTGGGTGGACTGAAGCTGCCGAGGCAATTGTGTCATCCCTCAGGGGGTCTGGCACCCGGCAGCAGCAGGAGAGCACATCCCGTTCAGATGAGCAACCTGCAGAGCAGCCCAAGTAGTAAGTGCAGGGCTGACACTGTGTTTGGCTGAGGGCAGCTTGCTCTGCAGGGGAGGGCTGTTCACTGCAGCTCTCTGGGAAGTGTGCGCAACTCTCCTCCTTTTGCCCAGTACTTTTCCTTACTTAACCCGGCTCAAGGCCGCCTGTCACCCTCCTCATCTCGTGCCGCTCATGGATCCTTTCCTTCTCTTGGAGACTAAAAAGCAGAATTGTGTGTGAGTGTTGGGGCATGGAGGAGCCAAGCAGACCCTTGAGGCAGGTTTAGAAGTAATGCTGCAGGTCACTGTGCAGCCTTTGGGGTGTTTTCCCAGACATTTTTGATATTTGTATTGCAAAAGGGGTAATCTTTGCCAGGAGTCCAGCCCTGAGAGGCGTGAAGTAGATGCCTCTGGTACCTTTTGTAATAAAGTTAGCAAATAAAGGTTATGAATGACTCTTTCTCCAGGGTTTATTTTTCAAGGTAAAGGTGTCAAGTGCTGATTCACACACAAGATTTAATTCTGTGTTAAAACTCTAGTGCCAGCTGCCCTGGGTGCACTTGTGTGTGTTGAAACCATGGTGCTTCCTTTATTTTGGTTGCTCTCATTCGAAATGCCTTTTTCTTGCCGGAGGTTTAGGGTTCAAAACAGGGCTGTTTGGAAGTGTTGTGCGTACATTCACACCTTTGCTTCCCGCAGCGCTGGGGCCTTGGGTGAACCTAAGGCCGGGCGGCCGCTGCGGACATCCATGAGGGCCGCGTGCGCCCGCCGCCCTTCTCCGCCGCCGCAGAGCTCCTGTCGGCCCTTCCCGCCTCCTCCCTGCTGCCTGCCCATTGGTTCTCCGCCGGTAGCAACAGCGACAAATATATCTTTCCGCCCTCCGATTGGCTGCCGCCTCCCGCCGAGCCATAGCAACAGCGGAGCGGGCGCCTGAGGCGGCGCGTGGCCGCCGCGGCTGAGGGAGCCCCGGGGCCCTGCGGCAGAGGGGCAGGGAAACCGCGCTGCGGCCGCCGGAGGGACCCCACCCCCGCGTAAAAAAAAAAAAAAAAAAACCCACCAAAAACGTTTTCTCGGTGTTTGTGCTGTGTTGGGCAAGAGCCGCGTCTTCTCTGCGGCCTGCGGTGGGCAGGAAACAAGACACTGTGGAGCGCTGGCGGGTGGAGCGGCTTTCATGCAGAAGCAGCAGCCCGATAGCAAAATTCACCCTGGATCTTGATTTTTGTATGAGATCCCGAATAAGGTACTTCAGTTCTCACCCTTAATGATATGTCATGTCATGACGATTACTATGATTTAGCTAGTCAATGGTATGTAATACATGTGGATGGTAGCCAGGGCAGTTACATTTCCCTGCTGCTGAAGATTGATGTATTGGAGTAAAGAGGAATGATGCCTCTCATGATGAGACATATTTCAGCTCCTTTCAAATATTTAGTGCTCTTCCCAGCCAAGGAAGTTGATAAAGATTAAATTAACACTACTCCACCTGTGTAGAAATCTTAGGTACCTATCATTCAAAATTAAATCAATTTTCTAAAAAAATTACCCCATGCTAGGGAATGCAGGTATTTTGGTTTTGGAGATAACTGACCTTTGTTCTACAATTTGTCTTACTACCAGTGTCCTAAGGCCTTGTAAGTTTTTTAAACAGTTCAAGAACACAGTTGTTTTGACTTTTTAATTAAAAAGAAGAGGCTCAATTCACCAGAATTCCTAAGGAATGCTGGAACAAGTAGTCTCTTCTCCAAACTTAAATCTGAAAAAGGCTTTGTGGCTAAAGTAGAATTTGTCTCACACACTTCACTTGATGAATTTCATTTCCAAATTTGGCACAGTTCTTTGGAGGACAATTGAATTTTCTAGGTCATTTCCCAGATGAAATAACTTACTACTTTTCTGGAAACTTCAGTTAGGTGATTCAATACTTGATATGTGAAATCCAGCAAATTAAAAGTATTTCTCTTTAAGAGATATAAAGTCAAGTGGTTAAAGTACAGTATATTCTGGCCCACTAGCATCTTTACCCTATGCCACCTGGATTTTTAATTGCACAGAACACTTTTGAGGAGCTAATTGCATTTGGACAAGAATTCACAGTCTGTGCCTACAGATGATCTCACAGGACTTGACCACGCTGAGTTGCAGGTAGCTGAGCAGAGTTCAGAAGTAGCTGCTGCTTCCTCTCCACAAGCTAGAACAGAGGGGATGTGTAGCCGTGTGGTAGAGGAAGAGTTCAGGTGCACCTCTGCCGTGTGCGTGATGCCTGGTGTTTGGCCTTTGCCTGTGCTGCTGCATGGAGTTAGTCTTTGAAGGATGGCACAGTGGAGTTCTTTATGTTGTATTCACATTGGGCTAGCATTTGAGTTTGTTCAGTTTGTGTCTTACCTTGTTCTCATTTCCTAGGTGTGATTTGCATCCCTGCCATGTTCTGGTTTCCCTGTCCTACCATATGTAGCACACTCTGGATGTGCTTATGTTGTTCTTCCTTGGAGCTGTAATTAGAAGCACTCTGAACACATGACTGACCTGCCCTGGGCTGAATGTGCTGTACCTGCTGATGTCATTCCTCCTCAATGTGGCATGGCCTAGCAAAGGAAGGAGCTTGCCCCAGATAGAAAAAACAAAGCCTTTTTTATCTTTAAGTGCATATAAGGTCCCGAAGAACAGCATTTACATGTATTAATTGATCACAGAAAGGGAATGGAAAACTCGGAGCGCTTTCAGAAGTTCTGTTACTTGGCTGTCCATGAGGTGAGAGGGACACTTTCCCAATAGGCAGGCATCTGTATTTTCCAGCATTGCTGCTAGAGGCAGCTTTTTTCTTGGCAATTTGACAGGCAGCCCCATGACTGGCAAGGTCAGAGACTGAGCTGTTGCCTATCGGTACTTGTAAGTTAGAAATGTGGCATAGAAATGGCCCTATGGAGGACCTGCATGGCAGCTGCCAGTGAAAAACTTCTCTGAACTAATCTGCTCCAGTGCTGGAGAGCATTAATGACACGAGAAGCAGCTTTCCCCACTTTCAGTCCCATCGACAGTTCCAGGAGCTGTCACATTTACTGAATGGGCACGTCTGAGATCCACTCGGGACATATGTCAGAAGATACAACTTCAAGGCCGGTATTTTCAGGCAGTCTCTTGTTCTGGATGCCTGGATTCAATTTGCTTGGGGCCTCATTTTCAGAGGAAATGAGCATTTACGCAGCGACTCAAGTAGGGCACCCAGAATAAGAGGCCACTTTTGAAAATGTTGGCAAAGGCATTTTGTTTTATCTCTGCACTTCATTAGTTTATCCCTACTCTTTCATGTTATATTCTACAGTGAAAGGTCATTGTTTCAGATCAATCATTTTCAGTGGGATTTAATCCAGTTTTAAGTCAAACTAATCCACTTTGGTAAAGTTTGAAGAGCAGTAAAAATTCATTTGTTAAGACAGATCTGGTTTTATTTTTTAAGTATGGCTGCTGAGGCCAAGTCCTTAATTGTGTATGCCTTGCATGAAGTGTCTTTGGGGTGGTTCCAGAACTGCTGAACATATAAATTCTGATCTTATCTATAGGCTGCAAATGCTCGGCACCTCTGAAAAACCCTGGGATTTAGTAGGATTGAGGTTTTATTGTTTTATTTTGGTTTTGGTGTTTTGGTTTTTTTACTTTAGTACTTAACATAGGTTGTTTTTCTTCCCCTCTTAGATGTAGAACCTTTTTTCAATACAGTGCTTTGGTGGCAGCTTCTGATAGGCAGGCTTTTTCATGCTTTCCTGTTTATCCTTGTGAGTTCTGGTGACTTTTCTTTGATTTCATAAAGAATAAAACCACATTCTTATATCTGAACAAGACTAGCAACCACTGTGGTCCGGAGCAGCTCAAGAAGAGTTAAAGCTGCTTTCGATTAGATACCATGCTCTTGCCACTTAAAGAACCCCCCGCTACTGAGCATGCTTCACAGCCTCCTGTGCATATCCCTGAATCATTCTGGCAATTAAAAACACTGCCATAATCTTTTATTCAGACATAGTGCTTGTTCTTCACTGGACTCTGAAATGAGCAAGCACTTGAAAATAGCACATTTTGCCAGAGAGTTCTGAGGATCTATTAACTCGTGTCTGCACAGGATTTTGAACGTGCAAAAAGCTACAGTGTGTGAATGCTGAGTGGTATTAAACGTACTGCAGTGATCCCAAATAGGTTTCAGTGCACAGACCTAACCTTTCCCCTGAGGGAGCAAGAGCTTCCCAGGTTTTGTACAAATCGCTGCCCTTTTGTTTCAAAGATCTTCCCATGCTGGTGAATGGATGTACAATGTACCACAAGTCACCACGTGAACCCAACCGCTTCTGAGCAGTGCTCAGGCAGTGCAATCTTTCTCCCTTCATTCTAGGTTTTACCTTTTGAGTTATGAGGGAGGTTCTGTGAGAATGATTCAAGATTAATATGAAATTGAAATATGACAAATAGTAGAATATTTTCACACACACCGTGACAGCCTAGAGGGTTCTGTTGCTCATTAAACAGTGGTGTATGATTTGGCTAGAAATATATCATTAAAATTATAGTCCCTCGCGGTTTGGGAAAGAATCATCACACTTCAGCTACACCCACTCCTATCTCGTGCTCTGATCTTGTCATTGGTTACAACACCTTTCCTCCCTGGTGTGCACTTACCTCACTTTACTGGGGGGATGTGCTGCCAGGATTCTAACAATAAAAATTAGAGACAGTCCTAAGCCTGTGAAAGAATGTCTCCTTGCGGCACTATGTCACCATCATGCCCCATGTGAATGCCAGTCACAGTATTTCCAAGATCAGATGCTAACAAACTCTCCATACTCATCTCTACTTCCTTTGCTGAGATGTGGAGGCTGGTTAACCTCCCCCATCAACTGGTAGTTGCTTCTGTTCTCTCTCTGGTTTTCTGTGTCTTGCCCCCAAGACTTTTATCGTTTAGCAGTTCCCTATGTTTTAACATTTCCTTGCTGCTGAAAAGAGAGAAGTTCATTTGCTCCAGGGCTGAGGAGGATGTTAGTGGCAGGGATTTTGGTAGTACCACTGCTTTAGTTCCATGAGTTTCAGAAAGAGTGCTGCAGAAGGTGGGTGCTCCCTCACTGCTACCTGGACAAGCAAAGGAGGAGGCTTTCTGCCATGTGGAAAGGCTGGGAATGGTGTGGGGCAGTGTCCTTGTCGTGTTTCCTCTTCACCAATGTGCTTTCCACTTCTGTCCCCTCAGCTGTACATCAGCACTGGGGAGATGTCCTCTAGGACTGCTCCGGTGTCCCTGGTGCCCCTGTGTGGAGCTGAGCAGTGAACTAGAATGGCATTTCAGCACAGAGCTATTTGTGGAACATCGGTGCTGTCCAATAATCAGATATGCCTGTGGAGCAGAGCCACTGCCTTAGGTCATGGTGCAGTTTTCAGTACCATAAATTTCTCCATCTACAAATTCTTGCTGGATGTGGTCGTTTTGCCAACAACTCTCAATCCTGCCTCATGAGACCAGCATTCAGAGCTCCTGCCTGAGCTTTGCTGGGAATGGTGGAGCTCCCTAAGGTCACATATGATGCCTGGCATCAGAGCTCAGCAGGGGAACCACAGTGGTTAGTGGTTTGCACTGCGTTCAGTGCTCCTAGTAGAAGGTCTGCTGACATTTCCATTTCCTCTCCATTTTCAGTTTTAAGACATTGTAACTCAGCTTATAAATATTGTAGCAGCTTAAAACTCATTGCCTGAGCTCTAATTTGTTTTTATTTGTACCTCTGTAGATCTGTGGAGCTGCTATTAATGGCTGAAGATACAGAGCACTAGACAGTGTACGCACAGGAGAACATAGGTACCCTCCCACAGACCCTGTATGTGTGAGATGCAATCTCGGTGCTTTCTTTAGGTTACAGTCAGGCTGCAGAAATGCTGCGGACAAGGTTGCCTGATTTTAGCCTTTGCCTGGCAACTGTTGGACTTAGAAATGTATCTGGTTTTAGGGCAATGAGGTTACATATCACCTTGTGGATTCAGGGTTAAGCATTTTTGAGATGCTTTAGACTGAGAAATAGCTGTTATACAGAAACTTCAATTAAAATTACCAAAAGCATTTAATGAGAATGTTTTTGTGGATGTGTAGATATGTCTACTTGTGTATGTGAGATTAATGCAGATTGTCTGATTCAGTGGGTGAATAACTGGTTTTAAAAATACTTTGTAATCTGCTTCCCTTGGGAGTCTGAAACTGCTACATGAGACTAGAAAGCTTTTGGTAGAACGTACAAATTTTCACATCTGTTTGGAACGTTTTGCAGACTGACTAATCTCTACTAAGGAGTTGCTATAACTGTGAAGTTTTCAAACTGGAGAGGTGTATTGGGCGTGCTGGATTGTCCCATCTCTCACTATTCTTGCATAAGTGTTAGATACACTAAACTAGGTATTTTTACATTGCCTCATACGTTTTCAAGAACATGCGTATGCTGTCCATAGATAAAACTTTATCCTTAGATAAAATCAATGCACATTTTGCATTAATGATGATAATGAAGAAGACTGATTCTTGGGATCCATTCTGTTAAGGCTTTATGTGTCACTGCCTTCTCTTAAAAACCATGAAAATAAAATCCAGCCAGGAAGGAGGCAGGGTTCAGCTTGCTGAGATGTATGTCTGTGCTTTGCAGTACTGCAAAGAACTTTCCTGAATCTTCTGGCAATCTGTTTATAACTTGCTAAATGTGATTTTTATCTTTCATGCTTTATTACATATAATTACCATTTATTCTTATTTGTCATAATATTTATTGATATCCTTAAAAACCCCAGCAATATTCATCTAGACCCTTTTAAAACTAACTGTAGGATTTATTTTAAATGGTATTTTAACAGATAAAAGCCAGTAACGTTATAAGGCACAACACTTTTGGCTGGGACAACGGACTGGATTTACTGGATTGCAACAGTGCAGGATTAGTGAGGGTAGTGGGAGAACAGTGTCAGGAGTGTGACCAGCTGTGGTCTGTGGTCGCCTGCCTCCGGTGAGAACAGATGTGAGTGTAAATTGGTGTCGGTGCTGTGATGATGCTGCCCTGTCTGAGGGCGAGCAGGCTTTTCATGGGGGTGTAGGGCAGCTCCCCGTGTGCAGGGTGATGGTTCAGCGCTGGCTGTGGGCTGAATAGGGAAAGTTAACCTGTGATTTATTGCAAGTGAGTAATGTGGCTGCTGGTGTTTCTGCAACACCAGCCACAATTGTGTCCATGTACTAGGCTTCTCCGGTGCCATGGTGGTACCCTGGCAATTGATGAAAGAGGGGCTCGACCATTACAAATTAAAGCACGTAGTAAGGTCGGGTTTAGTGGCATCTCTTAGGCAAGGTCACAGAATCGGCCCATGCCCACCACCCCCGCACCGGGGACTATTTTGCGCAGCTGGGACACGCTGTACATCGATTCCACTGCCCGTAGACATGGCCGCGGCAGCACAAAGCCGTCATGGCGCAGAGGCAGGGCTGGACACGTGGGAGCGGGACCGCTCCGCGCCCAGCGCGGCCCCGGCGCCAGCCGCGCCCCGCTCGGTGCTTTCCCTGGGGAGGCGAGGCGCGGCGCGGCCGGGCAGTTTCGCGCCGTGCAGCCGGATGCGGGAAGGGCCGGCCGAGGCGGCGGCTGGAGGGCCGAGCACCATCCTTAGGCGAGCGGCGGCCGCTGCCGCCGCCCGGCCGGGTCCGCAGTGCCCGCGCCCACCGCCCACCTCCACCTTTGCAGCAGTAAAATGCAGCACTCGCAGCGCGCATGCGCGTCCCCCGGCCGGCGCCCCGGGATAGCTATTTATAGCAAGTGACGTCACCTAGAAATAGAACGCGGGGGAGCAGCGCCCCCTCCCCTCCCCTGCAGTCCCCTCAGCTCCGCCCCCTCGTTGCCTTCCTAGCGCGCACGCGCAGGCGGCGGCAGCAGCGCGAGGCTCCGAGCCGGGCGGAGAGGCGCGAGCTGCACACGCCGCGGAGGGGACGCAGTGAGCGCGCGGCTCCCGCCTTGCCGCGGTCCCTGAGCGCGAGCGGCAGCTGAGGGGAAGGCGAGCGTCAGGGAGCGAGGCGGCGGCGGCTCCTGTTAGGTCCCCGGCTCGCACCACCCGCTCGTTTCGAGGCGCACGTCCCCGCCCCGCCTTCGTCTCTCTCCGAGGGGCGCAGAGTGCCCAGTCCGGCAGCCACCACGGAAGCGGCTATGGGGGACCGAGAGCAGCTGCTGCAGCGAGCCCGCCTGGCCGAGCAGGCGGAGAGATACGACGACATGGCCTCGGCCATGAAGTCGGTGAGTGGGGCTGGTAGCGTGGCGGCTGCGGGTCATACCCGGGGAGGAGTGTGTAGCATGGGTAGTGGCGGGGGAGGGAGGGAAAGGAAGTCCGGGCTGCTCCGAGGCGGAGGATGCGAGCCTCCGGGTCCCACCCGTCGCGGTGAAGAAAGGAGGGCGGGAGCAAGAGCCAGACTGTCCCGCCGGGACACCTCGCCGTCGTGCGGGGCGGTGCCCGTTATTACCTGGCTTGGGGAGGGACGAGACAAAACAACCGGTCCCAGCTGCACCCCGATCCCTCTTTTCTCTTAAATTTTTTGTTCTTCCCCTCTCGTTTTCTCCATTCCCTGGTTTCGGCTCCCTTAGCCGTGCCTGCCCTGGGGGTGTGGCTGTCCCATGCCCTCCTCTCGGCTCTCTCCCCCGCCGCCGCCAATCCGGCGCGCAGCGCAGCGGTTTGAACGCGTCCCGCCTCAGCCGCCGCGGATCCTTCCTCCGACCCCTGCACAAGATGGGGGCCGGCCTCGCGCACCGCCCCCGCCCCGGTGGGGGTGACGGGTTTGACCTTGGGGTGCGTCTCCCCTTCTGGGGGAAGTCTGGGACACGAGTGGTTGAGGGGGTGGCGCTGGGGCGGGGGGCGACTGCGGAAACTGCGCACGGCAAGAGAAGACACTTTTCTAGACGTTTCTTTTGCCTCGCGATAAAGGCACAAATAGAGGCCTCATCCACAACCATCAGCGCTCTGACTCAAAGGTAGTAGTTTCATCCGGGTATAAGAGCTACCCAGTGCACGGAGAGCATTTCCCAACCTGTAACGTTGCCTTTTGCCTCAGTAGGGTAACACATTCTCAGTGCCTTCCATACCCAGTTGAATACTGATATGCGTTTAAACATTAAGTTACAGAACCAAGCCATGAAAATTGCTTGTACTGATCTGTCTGTACTGATACATAATAAAATTGCAGAATGATCAAACTTATTATGTCTAGTCCCTTTTTTAAAAACAAAGTATTTGTATAATCTGAATTTTAAGGGTTACATTAATGACAGTAAATGCTTAGCAATGTCTTTGCTACATCTGATTGCAATTGGTTTGTTCTTGCTGATCTATCCTTTGTGAACACCAAAGGCCCCAAGAGGAATCAAGTTTCCCTTGAGAATACTGCTGTTTAAAGACACGAGATGATTTTGGTTTGAAAGAGCAGCTTCAAATGCAGTTCAGAATTTTGTTGTAAGAATCAAACCCTTTGGTCTCATTTAAGGGCTGTGATGTATGTCACATCCCTCAAATGAGGGCAGTAAAAAGACACTTATTTTACTGCTCTTGTTCAGTTTTGCTATTGTATCATAATAAACACTATGACCAATCCAGTTCTGAAGCAGCAATGCTTCTGAGTGTCTCAGTATCAGAGGCACTAGACATTAAAATAGAGGCTGTATTTTAATGATAGCACTAGAATTCTTGATACGTATAATGTTGCAGTAACAACTCTTTCTCTCAAATCTTTCAATTGCTAATTCTAAAAGATTAAACAGAAACCACTAAAATCCACTGCTGCTCTAGAAGACTCTATTTCAAGCTGTAGTTAGTAGCTAGCTTTTTATTTTTCTAAATATTGCTGAACTATAGTGTATGTATGGCTCTCTGAACATATGAAGCAAACAATACAATTGCTGTGCTTCAGGAAATAGGTAAAGTACATCTACCTAGTGTGTATGCTCAGTTGTCTTTAACTGTCTTGATCACTATGTGGTTTTCATTCATCTTGAATCACAGTATTCTCATCTGTAATGCTACTTCTGCTCTAAAGTAAGTTGAATAATGATGAGCTTTTGTAATTGAGAGCTTGAGAACGCTGTGAGCTGAGTCTTGTGCATTTATGAAGCATTTCTTTATAGATACTTAAAAATACAAAAAGTAAAGCTGAATGTAAAAGGCAACAGTTTCCTATTCTAAGCTGTTCATATATTGTTGTATGCCTATAATGTAGCCTCTATTGGTTACTTGGCTTTCACAGGTGTTCCCTCTAACTTGGCAGTTTCCAGAATGCTCTTCAGTGGTTGAACTGCATTTTGTCTGAGCATAAGCTCTTATCAAATGTTGTGTGGGCTATATGTTCTCACACAGCTAATATTTCCTTCTATTTTGGTGATAGTAAATAAAAATTATTGAGATAACTTTTTATCCATGTAGAATAATATTCAAATAATCTCACCCTTCAGAAATGTCAGGCTTCCTTTATCAGGAAATCAGTGTTCTAACTCAGATGTCTATTCTCAATGCAGGATATCTCAATTTGAAAAGCTTCTGTTAAAAATGAAATTTAAATCTCTGAATATAACCTATCTGGTGGTTTTCAAAGGTACTATATGAAAGTAGTGTGCTTCCAGGGTAAGTAGAATGATTCCTTTCAGTTCTAGATATTTATCACCACACTTTTACAATACACAATACAGAAGACACCCTGATAGTTACTCCTAAAATATAAAGTGGCAAAGACTATTTTAGCCAAAACATATTTGCATGATTTTGGGAACTGCCACTGAAGGAAGAAAAAGTATGACAAGCCTGCCATTTCAGCTGTGAGTGTAAAGCTGGAGAAATACTTGCTTTTCAGTCCTACCAGTTACAGCTTTTAAGGAAAAACCACATGAAGTAGCAATTGTAGCTTAATTAAGGGAACTACTGCTCAATAATGCCGTTTTTTGTTGCTGTTAAACTTCTTTTTCTTGGAATAATTCTAGTATTTTGGCTTATAATATGTGGACAGAAGAGGAAATGAAAATTTTGCTTAGTTTGCTCTTACAAATTAATGAGCCTTAGTATGCTTTTTTCCTAGCCAAAATTATTTTAATAGAAAATACAATCATGTGTAAGTGTGCTTCTACTAAATGGCATTCTTCCAAGGGGTGTGGCATTCTCATTGCATGAAATGCTGCTCCAGGATTCCAGCTATTTTAAATAACCCTACACGGTAGGTAAAAAATTACTCATCGACACAATGTGGAAAGATGTGCTTTTAGTGTAAGTGTTAAAGGTTCTCACTTGATAGAACAAATACTTGAGCACCTTGAGAATACAGCATTGAGTACTTTGGGGCTTAGATCATTCCAGAAATAGTTAAAACATTTTAGCCATGTAAACCCTTAGTATTTCAGACAGTATTAATCCTTATATGTAGTGCTCAGGAGCTCTTAATTTATGGTGCTTTTTCAGTACAGCTACATAGCGGGTAGCTTTAAAATTGGTATGATGAATCTGAGTTGTGTGATGTGACCAATTTTAAAATGATACGTGAAATACTACTCAGTGTGAAATAAATTTAACTTTTGGAATGATCTACAGGTTTTTTTAAACAAAATAGCTTGAGGTTCTAGTTTTAATTTGTAGGCTTTATCTGTGTACATAAAAGGACTTAAAAGTTTGGGATGTTCCATATTTTTGGTATTGTATCACCCAGTTCTTCAGATCAGTGTCTAGTTCTTGGTTAGTGAAGTATGTGTGTGCATAGGAGAGGGGAATGAGATGCCTTTAATGTAAACAGTATCCTCCCCTGCTGTGAGATTACTTCCTTACTGGGGTTTTATACAGTTCTAGCTATAGAACTTCCAATGCTTGATATGAAACACTGAAGCCAAATGATGCAGGAAACTGATCTGGTTTAAATTCATTAGTCTGGCTTCTATTTCTTCAAAAATTATAGACTATATACTTTTGTATCAGGAGAGTTTTAACAATTAAATCTGTCTTTATACTGGCTCAGGTACAGTCATTTTTGCAGCTGCTTGCTAAGAACTGGCTCAAGCTGTGGCTTACATGCTCTGGCTAACAAAATATAGGTATAACCACATACATTCAGTTGACCTGGGTCATGTTCTATTAGGTCATCCCACAGTGCATTATAGATCTGCTGTCAGTTGTGAAACCTTCCCTTTGGTGTAGAAGTAACTCAGCTTGGTTTGGCCTGTGTGGGATCACACACATGGAAGTGATTTCTGAGCTGATACTGAACTGCCATGCTCAGCAGCACATGTAGCTAGGAATTCCAGGGTTACAGTCAGGATTCCTTTTAGATATTCCTTTTTTTTTGTTCTTGATAAACTGTAAAAGAACTTTGTGGGCATAAAGCAGAGATGGAGATACCTCTAAGTATTCTAGAAATAAATGATTTAGACTTTATTCTTGTTACAAAAACCTGCTAGGAGATCATAGCCTATGCTCAGCTGCATTGTCTGGCTCAGGACTGAAAATAACCCCAAACAGGTGTGTGAGAGAGGTGTGTTTGCGTAAGGAAAGTACAGAGTAACATCTGAGTAAGTAAATGCTACTTTGAAGTTATACTCCAAATGGCTTTTCATCTTTTAAGTACTTCTGTTTTTCTGAATAGCCATTATAAGAAATTATGTCTACATCTAAAATGTACAAGTAAATTATTGCATCTAATATCTTTTCTATTAAGGAAAGGCTCTACGTAGAATAGAAGATAGAAAAATTAAGTTGCCCTCAGCATTTCTAGTTTTCTCTACTTCATCCCCACATGTAAATAAAAACATCTTTTTTTATCTACTTTGCTAATGTATCAGAAGTAGGTAAAACCAGAGGTAGTTCCTTAAAGGTCATGTGCTTTCCTTTGGGTCTAGTTTCTTGTAATGGCAGATGTGATTGTAAAGGTGGATGTGATTTTCTGATATATCTACATAAAGTATCAGCATTTTTTAGCTAGGATGGGGAATAATTTGCCATGGACTTGACATAATGGTAGTTGCTGGTTCTCCAAGATACATCAGTAACTTCTGATACATCTTAAAGATAGTAAACATCTCCTAAGCATGGTGAATTAGCTTCTCTGTTAAATTTTCCATTTTATTTTACAGAACAGTTTCGAGGTGAGTGAAATTATACAGCAGTCTGGTGGTGATCTGGAATAGTCTCTTAATTAAGTCTCTTAATCTTATCTCTTAGATACTTCAATGTTTTGATTAGGAAGTTAAATTTTTCCACATATGAACAACTGTTCTGCAATTAGTCCTGAGAGGTGACATTTTTCCTGGGCTTTTTTTTTTTGTTGTTGTGCTTTACATGAATGTATCTTGAATATTCCCTGCTATTTCTCAATCTCACCATGTCAGGATATTGTGTTAGTCTGGTGCTTACTGAGAGTTTTAGCAAATTTACTCAGCCCAAGCTGGTGCATCAACTAAACCTGAAGTGGCTAGTCTAAATATAGTATGAAAGTGCTTCCAATAGTGACACTGCATTTTAAAGATTGTCCTATAGACCTACTTTTAGTACTGAATGCTGAGTAAAGACAAGCCAAGATTTCCAGAGTTCATGCTAGATTTTACAAGATCCTCCCAGTACTAATGTCATCTTAGCAAATTTCTGCAAAGATGCTGTTTATCAACACTTGCATTGAATTTGGGTTGTGATAAGGGAATGTCAGGAGGTCTCAGGTGTAGGCTGTCTGCAATTACAAAGGCAAGGGATTTATTTGTGTGATTAAATTACGTTTAAGTTTTAGCCAAACATTACTGACTATTTTAGATCAAGCACTGTGTTTGAGAACTTGAAATGAACTTTCAAGCAAAATCCTCCAGCAGTGCAGGAATGACGGAGTGATTATTAATATTTGGTGAATTTCTTGATTTTCTTTTTGTAAAAGCAAGTTACTGCCCTTGCAGACTGTAGGGAATAAAAAGCTCTTTACTGAGCCTTTACATCTTCAGGAACTTAGTCTTTACTAGAGAAGATGGTACAGGTAGGTCATCATAGAGATTTTTGAGGGAGGAATTGTTGGGGGGCTGTTGATTGGAGGCTGTGAAGAAGATGATGAAGGTGTCAGATTTGATTCCTGTGAATTTTGCCCTCTGCAGGTTTTCTCTAAGTGTGTTAGGCCAGTCAGAGCTGTGTCTTTGGGGAGTTTGGGTTCCTGAGCTGTGGGAAAAAGCAACTTTGGAGATAAAACTAATTGACTTAGAATATTTTAAGAACAAAACCTAAATGTGAAAGTAAGCTCTCACTGTAACAATTATAATAGCAATTATTTCTTAAATTTGGAAAGATGCACATTTGTTGGATGTGGCTACACCAGCAGTCTCAGAATAGTGTAAATATTTGTGACTTGATTATTTGTAGTATGTAAGTATTTGGTTGCAAACATTCTGATGCCTGTCAAGCAGAGTAAATATGCACATTTTTAAAGAAATAGTTAATGATTTTAGCACTCTGTGCAAAGACAAGTTTACATTCACACTAAAGTACATATCCTTAGAACTCTAGTGACTTCTTTTAAAGTAGTTAAGGCAGTCTGATCAAAGCAGTGAAGCTACATTTTAATTGCTGTGAATTTAATTTTGCTTGTAAATTTGCAATAGAACAACTTCAAGTGACTGATAAGTCTTGTTCCCTAAATCAACACAGCAAGTGAAATAGGCCTAAATACAATATTAGAAGCATTACACTATCTCAGCTTTATGTAGTAGGAATTTGGAGTTGATCATGGATTTCTTTTCTTGATTTCTTATTCTGTTTCTATGCAATTTCTTTCATACCCTATCCCTGAAATTTGTCTGCAGCCAGCAGTTGGCAGAAATCAGGATAACTTTTGTATTACATTGTATAACTTCTCAGTAAGTGATAGATACTATGAAACACTAATTCCATTTGTACTATGCAGAGCTTAATCATAATGACTGCAGCGCTTCCATCCCTGCTGTTGAATGAAAGAAAGCAGCAGGGGAAAGAAATGCAAGATCTGCACCAGCTTTCAGTGTCTGTGCCGTGTTCCAGATTCATAAAACTCGTATTCTAGGTACATTTAAATTCATCACTAAGTGTCTAGTCTGCATAATTATAGCAGACTTCCTAAAAACCTGGGCCCTCCTATTGTGACTGCTCCATTACACAAACATGACTCACTTTTATTCAGTTAATGTGCTTTGCAATGGCTTCTAAATACCTGTTTTCTTACAACAGAACTGTGGGGTTTTCACTCTTTTAAGTCTTGGGTGCAGAAACAGTTTTAAACTTTCAAAATTACAAATTGACTCCCATCTAAAAGGAATTTTGGGATCTAGAAGAAATTTTGAATCCTGAACTTCATGATGGAAATATTGAAGGAAGATTGCATGCTCTTTAAATTTGATCTTTGTCTGTATTTTCAGGTAACTGAGCTGAATGAGCCTCTATCAAATGAGGATAGAAACCTGCTGTCTGTAGCCTACAAGAATGTAGTTGGAGCTAGACGATCTTCCTGGCGTGTCATCAGCAGCATAGAGCAGAAGACTATGGCAGATGGGAATGAGAAGAAGCTGGAGAAGGTTAAAGCCTATAGGGAGAAGATAGAAAAGGAGCTTGAGACAGTCTGCAATGATGTTTTGGCTCTCCTAGATAAATACTTGATCAAGAACTGCAATGACTTCCAGTACGAGAGCAAGGTCTTTTATCTGAAAATGAAGGGGGATTACTACCGCTATTTGGCAGAAGTTGCTGCTGGAGAGAAGAAGAACAGTGTTGTGGAAGCCTCAGAAGCTGCCTATAAGGAGGCTTTTGAAATCAGCAAAGAGCACATGCAGCCCACTCACCCCATCAGGCTTGGGCTGGCACTCAATTTCTCAGTGTTCTACTACGAAATCCAGAATGCTCCCGAGCAGGCCTGCCTTTTAGCCAAACAAGCCTTTGATGATGCCATAGCTGAGCTGGACACACTAAATGAGGATTCCTACAAGGACTCCACTCTCATCATGCAGTTACTTCGAGATAACCTCACTCTGTGGACGAGTGATCAGCAAGATGAAGAAGCAGGAGAAGGCAATAATTAAAAGCCTTCCTCCGATCCCTCTTTCATCCACTTCACCATCCCCATCATCACCAATATTTCCTTGCCACAGTCACACTAAATATCTAGTGCTAAGCATATCTGTATTGTACAGCTGTTCAGATCTGCTGTCCACTTTATCAAGAAGCAGTTAAAGATCAATCTTCATGGGCATTGATGAATTGATTGGTGTATTTGCCCTATTTATCTTAGTAGCACTTCAGCAGTGCAGAAAGATGCATAGTAAATGAGGCATTTTTAGTTTGCCTGTTGATTGGAAAATATGGGAAAGAATAATGGAAAGCAATTGAAGATAGATTCCAGTTAAATTTTTTTCCATCTGAAATGAGCTGACAGTTCTGTTAAGCAGTACATTTTGTGCATGCAAAGTAAATTAGCCCCCCCAAATTTTTTTCATTCAATGAAAACAGTTCAGCTGATGTGAAATGACAACCCTGTTCATCAGTTTACAATAAACTGTTTGAAATGTGAGGTTTCAGTAGCAATTTGGTTTTTTTGCCTCTAACTTATGTGCACAGTTTCTTTTAATGCAGTGCATCTACCTAAGAGTTTTGATACTTGTAACCTTTTGCAGTTGTTTTGAAGAATCATGAATTTATTTTTTGTAAACTCTTTGGCTGTTTATTTTTCTGTGTATTCTGACAACACTATGTCAATATTAGCCCATGTTAAGATGGTTGACTGAGATGCCAGACTTCTAAATTAAGTGTTTTGGAATTAAATGAATAAAATAAAATGCTGCTTCGGGGATGTTATCTCTACATAAGCTGTCCTGTCTTTTGTTCAGAGCAGAGATTGAGTTACCTGACACATCACTGAGTTAAAACATTTAATCAAGACTTTAATGAGGAGTTGTCACATGCTAAACAAGCAATCAAACAAAACCACCCAGTATGCTGAAAAGGAGAGGAAAAAAATCCCCACAAAACCCCAAATGACCCACAGCCATCCAGAATGATACTGCTCACCCGTGTTAAAGTGGAGTTTCCAGAGGGGGTATGTTTAGTTATTTGCTTGGTAGAGCAGTTGTAATGCAACTCTGCTTGTCATACCCCTAGAGAGGCTTACATTTGCTTCTGTCCACTGTAACTTAGAAACAATTTTTTCCTGAATTGCTAATTTCCAAATCACCTTTAGACATAAAATGCCCAGTAACTTTATTTCATATTTACCTGCTTCATACAGAAGCAGCATTTATTCTAAAAGAATGCCTCTAAAATAGTTTAGCCTGCTTAAGTCCAGTCCCCAAGCTGATGTTGCTGGTTTTGTTTTCTCCCAACGGTTAGTGCATGTGTATGTTTATTGGTTCCATACATACTTCAGTAATGGTATGTTACAGCAGCAGGAACAGCTGGTGGGTGTCGCTGTATCCAGACTGCTACTGGCACCTGAGCTAGCACAAAGAGCCTGTAAGTTCTCATTTTTTTAAACCTATTTTTCTTTGATTTGTGCAATAAATATTACTGGTCTGAATACTCACAGCTACTTTTAAAAAGCAGCGCACTGGTTATTTTTAAGTATCTGGAGGATTAGTATTAGTAGATTTATATTTATATTTCCTATTGTCTTCTAGATAATTCTAGCTTTTTTACATCAGTAAAGTTGGTGACAATTAAAAAACTAGTGCAACATCTGAAAAAGATGAAAATACAGGACCTTGATGTTGTTGTATAGTATAATCTTGAGGTACTTGACCTCCTAAAGTAGTTTGAAATGTGTACTTAATATAAATTATTACTGCCTGCCATGGCTTATTATTCTTATTTTTCTTAATTGTTGCTGTTTCACCAAACAGTATACACATCCCTGTTTTTCAGTTCCCCTCTTTGCAAGTAAACCAAAGGAGTCTTCTACCCAGTACCGTCCATTTGGGTGGATCTCCTAGAGTCCTATAGCTTCCTTCCCCTCAGATCTGCTTACCTGTCCCTGTAGAACCAAGGTACAACTTGTCAGTAAGACTGCCTTTTATGTTTCAACACCCTGGTTGATTAATAATATTATTGATAATCACTAGGTTTATTTTCTTCCTGTGTACAGAAGTAGTGCTATCTTTTTGTTAATTCAAAACCTAAGGAGTCCTTTTTTTAGTTACTATCTTGTGCAGATCTTTTGTCACAAAACTGAGAGCATTATGTAGTCTGCAAGTGAGTCAGCAGGTCTCTGGACTAGGCAACTAAAGATGAACAGTTGACCTACTGCATAAGATCCAAAATGGAGACCAAAGGGATTCTGTAGAATGGTGCAGCTCCTGGGTGCTTTAATAACTTCTGGTAGGAAAGTTTGTAAAAGTGTACCAACCCAGTGGTTGTGGTTATCTGTATTGCCATTAATCTGGGTATCATAAAGGATGAAATTCTATTTTGAAATAACCTACTGAATGGATTCAGCTGAAAGGGTGGATTCTTTTCTCCCTTGCAGTATAAATTTCAGTGGAGAAATCTGTTACATCCATAAATAACAGGTAAGATAGTTGCGTATTAGCAGCTATGTGAAAAGGTGCAGTTCCTTCGTCATCTCTTGATGGATCTCTATCACGTCACACATTCTCTCTGGTTGACTGAAGGCATTCTGACAATTTGTGAATGTGGAGGCCCTGAGAGTGGTTTGGAGGTGATGGAAAACTAGGAATGCCAACTATGGAGTATTGCCTTCTGGACTGGGGGTCCTTGCTCTGTCTGAAGGTGATCAATACTTCAAAATATTAAGGTATCAGGATCTAATAGTGTAAGAGACAAGGTTGGAAAGTAACAGCTTTTAAAGAATTTCATACCTTGTGTCAGGATCTTCAGAGGAACTATCCCAAAGAATCAGGAATAGCAAGAGCTTCCTGGTTGAATATCCTGACATAAAACTCACCAAAATGCCACAAAATTTGTCACTGAACTGTCAAATGTAGGCATTTGCTCCTAGCAAAGTAGAATTTAGTGAACAGGAAAAGATTCTCTCAGGTTTATAGGCTAGCTCCCTCTGAAACGCGGAAGAGTTGAAATTCCTCACGAGGAGCAGCTGAGAGGTTGTTTTCCTGCAAGTGGTGACATGTGTGCCGGGCCACCTGTGGATTCAAGATTATTCAAGCTACAATCTCAGTAAACCTGAGTGAGTGGTGATCAAGTTCTGTTGAGGGTGATGAACTGAAAGGCAGGTAAGTGAAATTACTGGTGTATTCAAGTAACTCTGTGTGCACGAGGTCACAATCCTAGGAGTAGTTCTGGCTTCATTAAAGCTGTGGAAAGACCGACTGTACTTGGGTGTACCCTGTTTTGTGTGATCTGCCTTTTAGCTTTGTAGTAGTAGATGCTTCCCTGAGGACAAGGTGAATTATTTAACTAAATCTTCAAATAATCTGTACTTTTTTCAGGAAGTTCATTAAATACAAATATCTTACTGCTCTGGGTGCACCTTGGCATACAAAGCATTTCTGTCTTTGTCAGGGGTTCATAAACAAAATGTTGACAGACATGGCTCCCA
>VYZX01027917.1:28232-40832 GCA_013401335.1 Brachypteracias leptosomus | reverse complement strand
ATAGAATATGAGCAACAAGAGTTTTCATTAGGTCACCTGTAAAACTGGAGAATTATTCCAGTGGAAGGGGCATCAGCAGCTCGTCTCCTGTTAATTTCTCTCCTGTTTTTCATGCACTGGAGATGTTATTTTCCCTATAGCATCTCTGATATGTGAGTAGCAAAAATATTTGTGAGAGTTGTGATCATTATTATGCAGCCACTCTGGATAATTCCTTCTATTATTTAATTTTAGCTATAGTAGAAGTGGCAAATGAGCTCCCAGGAAGAATTAGTAAACCTCTAGCATATACAAAATAGGATAAATTAGATAATGAGGATAATAAATATGCTGTGTCTTGTATAGTCTATGAGGTGATAGCCATACTTCTAATGAGAATGCTACTCAATGAAGAAGTTGCTTGTGGGGAACTGTCTGCCTCGCTGTCAGGTGGCTAAACCTGGTGACATTCTGCATTGGTTTTGATGAATATTTTTTAATCTGCTATTCAATTTTATTAGTTCCAGTGGAAATTTCAAACCCATCTCTTGCCATTAATCCTCCCTTATTAATCTCTTGAGTTGCAAGAACGAATAAAACATTGATAAACCAAAAATAAATTCAAGTTACCTTATTTGCTCTCATAGCCTATCTTGTGGGAAGAGTGCAGTCCTTGAACTGTTGTTTTGATAACATTGGCAATGCTTAGATACTGCGGGGCTGGGTGGACTTGGTGATCTCACAGAGATAATTTGTTGAAGAACTGAATAGATTTCCTTGCTTCAGTTCTGTTGGTCTATCTACATATAAACCTATTTTAATGTCCTCTGATATTTCTCTTTTGTAGAGATGCTAATTAGAAAATTAGCCTAGAAAGTGTTCATTTTATTTTATTTTATTTTATTTTATTTTATGTTTCTTGATCTGATCCTCTAAGTGAATAAGAATAGGATGACCTTGCTTTCTTTCTGATAACCTCTTAGGAAGGCACCTGTTTTCCTACTGACTTTTTTGTTCTATCTACATCCTACCTACTGGAGTTTAGATCTTTTTTCCTCTTAGTAATTCCTGTCCTATGGATTCCACTTTTTAGTTTCCAAGCTTTTTGTTATCCTTCTATGACTAATACTTCTAATTAGACCCAAGTTTACTCACTTAAACAAGATTGCACAAAGAGAAAAAGGACTTGTGGCATCAAACAAAAAGTGCTAAATATTCCTTCTGTCTCCTACTCTAACTGTGATCCTCTATTACTAGGACCATCTCAGGAAAACTTTGCCAAGAGCCTTTGAATTTATATTTTTGTCTACTTGCAAATATGATCCTTTTTCTCACTGAGTTCATACCACTTGGCTAGGAAAACAGCAAAGGAGGAGAAATACTTTACTAATGTAGTATATAGCCTTCTGCAAGTAAAAGAACTGCAAATTTTTGTCTTTGTCCTTTGTTTATTGTACAAGGATCCTGTGTATCATCTAGGATTTCTGAAGAGCATCCCAAAAAAGTAATCTGCTTGCTGTATGAAGAATGGCAGAGAAAAGATGAGAGGAGTTCCTCTGGGAGGTAGTTTGCATACTAATGCATCTTCTTTGTTTGTAGTTTGTTTTAGTGTTTGTTTTAGTATTTGTGTTATCATTTGCCATCTTCAGGAGGAGTCTGTTACACACAAGTTTTTAAGAGACTAGGTTAAGTGGCAGCAAGGGCTATAATTCTCAAGTTTTCTTGAATTTTTGAAGAACAGCTTTTTGTAATGACAACAGAGCAATTGCAGTTTCTGCATAGTTCATGTTCCTGCTCTATGCCCCATAAGACAGTGGTGCTGCTGTCAGTCCTTGCATTATATAATTGGGTGTGCAAATCCATGGCATCATTCTGTTTGGTCTCCATCAGTAATCTGGCGTGTGGTTTTGAACAAGTGACTACACCATTCTGCAGCTGTTTGTGCTCCTGTCCATTGTCTATTTTGTCTATTCAGGTATGAACAGACGTATTCATGATAAGCTAAATGTCATCAGACTTGATCCAGAGAGGAGCAATCATTATAGACAGGGGTCACAGCCACTGTGTTATGCTACCTAGACATTGTTTTTCTCACTCCGATTGAAATCTCTCTTACTTCCATGAATTGGCCTGGCTTACAGGAAAGAGTAGAGACGTTTCCTCTATATATCAAATTATTTGTCATTTTCTCTAGTATTGGAGCCCTATACTTGCTCGACCATACACTCCAGGATGATGAGAGCACCCATTGAAGCACAATGCTAGCTGAGAGAAATCTGTGAGAAGATGTTATCATTGTTTCCTGATGCGAGCTCATTCTTCACATTAGGAGGTTAACTTGTGCTTATCTTCAAAAACTTTAATACAAAGGTAGGTTCAGCCTTCTTCAAATCTGAAAACTTGGCTGACCTTTCAGAGACCATTTATATGCATTCAATTAATAAAGTGATTCATTTAGTACACCAACAATCTGCTGAGTGTAATGCTTCTAAGTTTCTCTTTGGACTGCAGATATGAGGATGAGGAGATGAGATATTAAGAGCCTTGACAAAGCTGCCTCCCTGGTCTTGTAGAGAATGGTTTGGGTTTGTGGTCTTCAAAGAAAAAACAGAATTAAGTTTGTTTCCACTCTATATAAAGCTAGGAATAACATTATTATTGTTTTTTAGACACCAATTCTCTGTTTCAAACTGTTTCACTGTTTCAAACCTTGGAGTCTTGTTGGTGTGGCCACTCTAGGAGTTGTGGACAGATGGCTGTAGTGTTTCTTAGCCTCTGAGCTCTTTTTTGCAGAGGTCTGGATGAGAACACTGTCTAACGTTTTCTTTGCTTTACTTCTGTAGTGTGATACAGAAATGGAATTCATGAAAACCAAACTGTGCGTTAGTTGCAAGGACCCATAGGAACCTATGTCAATCCTTGTAAAGAAGTGCCATCTACAGCCTATCTTAGGCAAACTGTTTCCTGATAATTAAGGTTAGTAAATAAGTCTTTTATTTTCCCCTGAAATACACAGAAGGGAAGGTTGCAACTAATGAGAATTTTGGATGCTCAGCAGCTTTCAGGGTTAATTTTTTCTCTGTTGGATTTAAAGCTAACATTTCACAGTCCTGTAGGACAAACTGAAGAATGTGTTTTGGGAGAGATGCCTCAACTATCAGAGGGCAGGACTGTTTTATAAGAGTATAGTTGCTCAAACAATAGTGACGTTTTTATTTTATTCTTACAAGTAATTACACTTTACTATAGCTTCTTAGACTTTGATGCTTTTTATTAGCCACAAATACCAAAGGGTAGTTTACCTAAGAAAAATTTGTTGCCAACAAACAGAGCACCAGACCTCAATTTCAGCTCCTGAGGGAATAGCCACAGCAAGATCAGTCAATCCTGCTGTGCTTTCTGTGAACTGTACTGCTTGTTCTGCTCAGTGTAACTTCAGGGTAACAGCTTACTTCCAAAAGGGAGCCCAGTCAGCTGTAACTGGGAAATGATACCCTAGTATCAAGTAGTGAATAGGACTTCCAGATATCCTCAGAGTCTAGAAATGTACCTGGCACCTGTGACTCTTATTTTAAATATCCTGGACTTTTCTAACTTCTTCTAGCTCAAACAGGTGATCACAGGCATCATTTGGGGAATCTTCCTCACACAGCACTGTGAAGATCTGTCTATAATCACTGTGTTCCGTATCTTTGTGATCAGTTATTTTGCTTAGCTTGATTCTGAAGTCAGAGAAACAAATAAAGGGAGAGCAGACCCAAGGTCTGATGAACTTTGAACTTATTTGAATATGAAGCTGATTAGCTACAATAGAGAGAGCCAACATCGTGGTCTAAACACCCTGAAATTCAGCACAATAAGCTCCTGGATCTAAGTCTTGTGGTTCAGCTGCATCTTTACCTGTATCAGTGTGAGAGGTGTAAGCAGCTTCAAGTTGTCTCCTTCCCAGAAATAAAGGGTTGTTTCTCTAATGAGTAATGCTGCTGAGTTGAGAGATGATACAGAGGGTGTCGCAGCTCCTGGACCCCTGGGTTTTCCCCAGGTGTCAGGTCACTCCTCCTCACAGATAATTGCTTACCTTACCATCATCATCTAAAAGAACTGCATCTTCCATGACTAGATATACAGGTACAACCACTTAAAAAAAAAAAAAAGTATTCACACTCAGTGAGGTAAATATGCGGGTTTATTGCAGCCAAGCCACTCCTTCCCGTGCTCATTCCTTCTCAGACATCTGCTCGTGGATGTTAAAACCCTGAGCACCTTTGGCAGAGGGATTGAACTCTGAAATCTGCAGCACCTGTGACAGGGGAACAATATTTGGGAAGGAATCATTGTCTGAGAAAAGCAGCAGCTTCAACTTGTGTCCCCTGGAAGACAAGTGAATCTGAAGTTATATATTATATAAGACATAGGGGATGACAGCAGTTTATCATTAACCTGAACTCCACAAGAAACACATAAGGAGAGAAAGAAGAAGAAAGTCAGAGAAGCAGCCAGGATGGAATCCAACATAAGGATCAACAATGCTGCGGACATCTCTGTTATTGTCATCTATTTTTTGGTAGTCCTGGTAGTAGGACTATGGGTAGGTTGGGATTTTATTTTCTTTTATTTTTACTTAATGAACAGGCAGTTTATAGGGTCTTGGGAAAACGGATCAGTGAATGAAAATGTATAACTGTATAAAGATTTTGGTGCTTAATTTAGATAGTTAATAAGTGCATGGTAGGGAAAATGTGGGTATTTACTGGAGAGAGGATGGTGACCTGAGGAGGCATCCGTTTAGGTGGATGAATGGAACTAGTGGGGAAGGTGTAGTAATGAGGTTTTGTGGGGAAAGAGCTGAGTGATCTGACCAGTAAAGGTTAGGCCAGCTTGGGTCCCTGTTAGAAAGCAGGCTAGAGGTGAGTTTTAGCACCACGGAGCACAGGGAATGCAGTGAGAATTGGTGGTGTGAGGTGATGCCATGGGAAATAGTGGGAAGAGGGAGTTGCAGGGAGAACAGAGGTGAAGTCAATGTGTGGAGAGGGTGGTGTGATGGTGTTAACAGTAAAACTCCAGCTGTGACTGTGTGACAGACTGGGGACTGCAGGTTGCTCAGCATGGGTCGGGATTGAAGGTGCCATTTGAGGGCAGCATTATTGTGTCTTTTTTTTTTTGCTAGCAGGACCTGAGTACAGGGTGATTGGAACAGTGAGGAAGGAACGGTTTCAGGGGTGGCAAGTGATGGCAGCGACTTTTTGGTCGTGATCTAAGCACAGCAGTGTCTCCTGCCCTCACCCCGTGCCTGGTGGAAAAACAAAGCACGGTGCTTTCACAGCTAATGGGCAGAGGCAGATACTGTCCTACCGGTGCTACCTCAGTGCTGAAGCTTTTGAAGATAACAGGCCAATACTGTGAGCTGCAAAGCTGTAAACAGTGGAATGTCACTAAATTTTGGGTTCCTTGGGGCAAGCTGTCCTGATCACCTGAACACCTGACCATTAACAAGTGAAGAGGAGGCATTGTCACTCGGTAATCTTCTGCTTGCCAGGAGCATCCCAGGGCTCCATTCCACAGCGCAGAGAGGTCAGCTGCAAACAAACCTCTGTTTCTAGCAGCCTGGCAAGGTTTTGAAGAGCACCAAAAACTTAGGGTGCACACAAAACAGACACAACCTTTACCTCTTCATCATAGTAATAGATACCAAAAAAAGTAGGAAAAAAATCTGAATACCCAGTACAGCTGAACACCTTGTTGTCTTGAGGGAGGGACCTGGGTCTTTGCCACGGAAGTCTGGCTGCTGCTTTGTATTAAAGGTCTGTGACAAAAAAGGGAAGATCTGTGGCTTGTCAGACAGATGTATGCCAAGTAATTCCTGGAACCGTTTCTTCTCAGCAACAATGTCCTCTTTATTGGACAAATACTTAATCAGTTGCTGTGTGTAGTTAAATGTAAGTCTATTGTATTTACTTCCTCTCTTCTGCATTAAAAGTTCTGGCTAATTTTCCCATCCTCTTTCTTTAGTTGCCTGTTCAAAGTCCATCAGAGGAGACAATGGGAGTCCAATATTTGCATCAGGGTCATTAACAAAAGTTGGATGAATTTTCCCTCTAAAACCTATCCCTTGACAAATACAAAATGAGTATCTGAAAAGGGAATTTTAGTTGGCTTCCTTTTTTTGAACTTCAGAGAGAAGTGCATATAATGTTGATATCACAACAAGAAAAATCTAATTTTATAGATACCTGCTGGGTCTGGATAGTATTGAGTGAAAAGGCTTCATCCTTTCTGTTAATGAACTTGCATGTCCTTTTTGATGCCTGAAATCAAAGGCATTGTGCCCCTGATGAACTGTTCATATGAGCTTTTATTTGAGCGATCATTTTTTGCGTTAAATCTTATTTGAATGTTTGCACTGTAATGAAGGATGAAGCAATGAAACTTGAATGGTTAATGTAGACCTAGATACAGGAATCACTGTTCAGTTCATCATAAGTTTGCTCTTTTTAGCCATTCAGTTTATTTCTTCCGCTTCACCTTTCCCATATATTTTATCCCTTCATTCCAGCTGTTTGTTCTTAGTCTGCATATAGCTTGCCTATTGTACTTAAAATATGATTCCATCTTTATTTCTTTGT
The DNA here is from genome assembly GCA_013401335.1 of Brachypteracias leptosomus. Taxonomy (NCBI): domain Eukaryota; kingdom Metazoa; phylum Chordata; class Aves; order Coraciiformes; family Brachypteraciidae; genus Brachypteracias; species Brachypteracias leptosomus. The sequence goes on along the minus strand of VYZX01027917.1, from coordinate 34,230 downwards.
TTCCTTCTGTTTGTTTTTCCCAGGCTATGTACTCAACCAACCGAGGGACAGTAGGTGGATTTTTCCTGGCTGGACGAAGCATGGTTTGGTGGCCGGTGAGTGCTAAACTTTGTGTATGTATATAAAACGTATGTGAGTGTATGTACATCCACTTTCATATGACTGTGTCTAGTCCTTAAGCATGTCTACAATATTGTTGAGACTGTGTCATGTAGACACACTTAAAACTCTTTCTTTAGCCATGGTGACACACAGCAAACTGCACAACAAAAGCTGGAAAAGTGCTGGGGAAGTCATCCCTCTTGAGCTCTGAGCTGTCTTGATTATGTGACCAACTTGTTTGAATCTGGATACATTGGTAATGTCAGTGTAGACAAATCCAGTGCTTTGCCTTTCAGCCCACTTTAAAACTTTTTCATATTTTGAATTTATTACTTCTACTGTACTCAAAGAAGCTGGCTCATTTTGAAGTTATCACAGAGAAGAATTTATTTACTGAAATTTTTCCTCTTTCTCTTCTACTGTTTCCACTTCTGGTAATAAGTTCTGGTAAAATATAGTTTATTTAAAGATTATCCATGACTTATATTGTTTGTCTTCTCTGGATTTTTATTCTCTTCCAAGGTAGAGAAAAAAAATCACAGACACAAAATGTCTTCATAGCCATCAAGCTGGCCTCTGGTAGAAATGGCATTAGAAACAATTATCTATTTCTTCTAGACAATACAGTTTGTCTAGTGTGACTTTTTGAAAAAGCAGAAAACTCAGTCAAACCTGCATTTTCTGTATTATTTGTGTTACACATGCTTCCTTGTGCTTGAATGGAAACCTTCAACATTCCTGACCTTGCATTCCATCTTCAAAAATGGGTTTGCACTTCATGAAGACTTTGATTCAAGATTACACTCACATGGATTCAGTTACAGGATCAAGGAGAGTGAGATTAAATTGTCTAAAAATTTAGGAATTTTCTTGAAGTAAGCTACAGAAATATCTACCCATCCTTCTGTCTTCTTGTGCTGTCTGCTTTTAGAAGGGATTGAGACTGCTCTTTAATGACATAAAAAGATTAAAGGCTAATGACAGTAAAAGGTTCCCTCATTTGGTATAGTAGATCTAAGAAAATTCAAGTTCCACTGGTAGTTTGAGGAAAGAGAAAGTTTCCAAGTTATTTTAAGATAAATCCCACAGTTCTAGGTGGAGAGAAAAAACCCAGATTACTCTGCTTAACCAGATTACTCTGCTTTAATCAGTTGGCTGGTTCTAACCATGTGCAATTCTGTATGCCTGTCGGGGGTGAATATGAATACCCTCCTGTGCAGATGTAAATGAAGGTGGAAGAAGCAAGGCAGGAAAGACTCACCATCAAAAACTTCCGTCTTGCTGCAGTGGCACTGAGAACTCCTAACAATTCCCCTAAGGCTCAGGGAAGATAATCTAACGAGTTCTCTGCCAATACAAACCTAAAAGATTCAACAAGTTCCCTTCCTCCAGTGGGAAGACAAAAGGGATGACCCATCAGTGCAGTGGCTGGTGCTAGAATCACCTCTCTCCTTCCCAAACTCTGTGAGCTCAGCATGGATGAAGTGCTAGTGATCAGTGGAGTCCAAGACCACCCTGTCTATCCTTCCCCTTGGAATGCCAGAAGTGTCTTTTTGCACCATAAAAATAAACCCTTCTTGCTATTCTTCCAGGTATCACTCAAAATAAACAAATGGCAAGCACTCAAACCACAAACTAAATACAATGTCAGCAGCACCACCTTGAAAAGTTTGCCATGGATAAAAAGAGATTCCAAAACACCTATTCCCACAGTTTAGCAGGTAGATAGGATGCCCATCACCCAGTGCAAACTGGGCTGCAGTGACTAGGAAACCAATGAAAGTATAGAAAGTTCAGTCAAAGATGTGATCTCTGTTCTGCAACAGCTAATGCTGTGTCAATTTTTTTGCTTCTTCTGTGCTTTGGCTCTTCTTTTGTGTCACACCAGGACTAACCTCACTTGATTCTGTAAAGCCCAGAATCATTTCCACAGATTGTAGATGAGAGGCAGGATGAGGGAAGTTGTTTTGTAAGTAAACTTTTATTTATCAGATTTCTTCCCTGTGATTTCAGGATAATGAAAACTGCCATGTAATTGCTTTCTGGAACAGAAGAAAATGGAAAAAAAATTCCTGTCACAAATTTATGAACTTAATTCCCTTAAATTAATTGCAGTTTTCAGTGTTGCATTGTGTTCTGTGCTCTACGGGCTTTTCTGACCTCACAGGGAAAGAGGTTCATTAGCAATGTATTAAGATGTCTCACTGACAAGCCTAGGAGAGGGATTCTGTTCATTTAAATGATATAATAGCTGTGATTTAGTAAACTAGAAGTGACCCTGGTAATCAAGGGCTGGAGGTTAGTCCTGCTTTTGATATGGATTTTGCATGCTTGTCATTTTGCCTGATGATGACTCAATTTTTCCGGAAAGCAGCAAGACAGTTACCCTGGGCCAGATCTGCCCAGCTTTGGCTCTGATTGTTGGCTCCAGCAGAACCCGTGAAGGTTGCTTAGTATTTTGCAGACCCAAGCCCACAGTGTTAGTCTTTCCTGACTGTTTTGCTGAGGTAATAGGTCACTTTTGTGTTAGTTCACTGAAATCACTGCCCTTGTGCAGTGGATGAGCCAACTCAGTGGTTCCAATAGTTAATTATGGATCAAGGTATTTAATGATATTCTCACTGATTGCCAGAAATTGAAATCTGTTGTGGGTTAATCATAATGGTATGAAATGCTGTGCCCTTTCCCTAGTCTTACAGAAACTGAGAGAAGAATCCTCAAGAAACTGGTTTTGGTCTCTTGGGCTTTGAGGAAATGTCTTCAGGAAAGACACATATGGTTCTTTAAAGGCTCATAACCAGCTCTGCTTCTTCTAAAGGACGCAGAGAAGCTCAAGAAAAGGGCCAGCTTTGTAACAGTGGGCCTTGCAAACCAAACTTTAGCTTCTTTTGTTAGGTGAAGGAGTTAGGTTCAACCAAATACTTTCTACCAATTGAGGAAATGAGGTATCTGTTCCTGTAGAACAGTCAGCTTTGGTAGCAGCCACTCTCGCAGGATTAACAGGTTTCCATGCACAGTTAAAAAAAACCCGAACAACTTAAATGTTGAAGCTTTCCTGCTTTTGAATTTTGTTCTTCAGGTTCTGTAGTTTTGCAGACAGAGCTGTCTGCACAAAATTATGGGTTACCTCATATATCTCAGTTCCTGGGGCATAAAAGCTAATAGAACAAAGAGTATCTGCTGGGCATCTGAAGTCCAGCTCTGGTTAGTAAGCTGGAAGCGTGCAGAGTCAAGGGCATACTACGCTTTAAGCAGAAATGTAGCTCAGCTCGTTTGGTGTCACTTAGGTGTTGGTCTTTGTGAGAAAGGTAAGAATTAAGGGGTGGAAAAAAAACCTTACAGATTTTTCTTCATTCTTCATGGCTTGTCTTCACGGCCATCAGAACTGACCACTGCCAGGATTTCTCTGGTCTCTGCATCCAGTTAAGTTTTACGTATCCTCAGAATTCTCCCCACTTGTTGATTCTGATGCTGCTGTGAGGAGCAAGGAAAGACAACTCTGGTATGAATAAGATTTGTATTTCCTCTTCTTAGGTAAGGTGGAAGAAGAAATTAACTTATTTCATCAAGTTTCATGAAAAAAATAATGTGAAATCAATAGTTCTCAGAGGAAAAAGAATAATAAAGTAATCAAAGCAAGACCATGGTAGACAAGGAAAAGTTCAGTGAAATAGATTTCTACAGAATCTGTCAGAATTTTCCAGCTAGCCGGGATGTGTTGTTTCTGTCTCAGGGGACAAAGGTGGAAAGGTTTCAGATGAGCCTGCTTGTGACCGTGCTGCTCCAACAGCTGCTGGGCTTGTGGGAAGACAGAGACCGTGTATTGTGTATCCATCTCTCTCATCTAGTGAATTGCCAAGTGTATAAATATGGTTTAATTTGGCAATAATGCAATACACAGAACTTGCAGAGTAATTGGGAAAGAAGAATAAATCCCCACATGTCTTTCTTTGGGTCTCAGAGCCTTGGAAGGATGGCAATAATATTTTATTGTAAACAGTGCACTGATTTTTCCAAAGTGACTGAGGGTGATGCCAAAAAACTCAGGCAGGAAAAATTATATCCTTCCATCAGGGTAAAGTGACATATTTCAGGAAAGAGTTGTGAGTTAAAAGCATGAACAGTGTCAAGGAGTAGTTCTCAAACCAGAGAAGGAGAAATTTGTCCAGGGAAGAGATGTCCGAGAAGCAGCTTCTGCAGGCGACCCTTGGGGAAAGCAATACCTCAGGGCAAGGCTCTCATGACCTCATGCTGATGTGAGGGGCCTCTGCTGTTCTCTGTAAAGAGGCTAAAAGCCACAGGCAAGGTGTACGTGGGATGGGGGAAAAGAGCTTGATGCTGAGCTAACACTTTCAAAAGGGGAAGTGGACATTAGGGGTATAGGATATGTATTAGCAGGTCCTGGGAGGGAGAAAAGCCATCACCTGTGAAGTCTGCACACTACTGCTGCTGCAGTGGTCACTGATTGCAAAGTACATTGTGTATGATTTGGAACAGCAAGCACCAGGATGTCAGTGCATCCTCAGGTTAATGAAAAGAGCAAGGTGAAACAGTTAATGAGTAACATGGAAAAAACATAGTGATCATCATCTGTCTGCAGTGCCGTGGTACTTTTCCTGAACAGAGTACTCTTGTTAAAACCTGACCTCTTAAAAGATTTTTTTTAAGTTAATGTTCCACGTTTGCCTCAGGTTAGTTTAGTGTTTTGTCCTCTCTTTCCCTGTTAACAGCTTTTGTTCCTTTCAATCAACTTTCTTCTTTTCCTCCTAGATCTGTTCTTAAAAACAATTCACTAACACATCCACTGAGAACACTTTACATTTCTATAAAATTGTTTCCCTCTGCCAGCCCCTGGTTTCAGCCCAGCATTCCTTAGGTCCTGCTTAGGTGTTCTGCAGCATCTACCAGTGGCACATGGAGGGATTCCAGTAAGCAGCCTTTTCAGCACACAAATACCACAGCAGTAAGTTCTTCAGCAAGACATCTTGATCCCAGAGTCCATCTGCCCTCTTCCCTCATCCTTAAAGTACTGCTGTGGCAGATTGGACATTTCTCTTTCCCCCCTGGCATAGGCAGCTATCAGGGTGCAAGTGTATTTGGCAAACACTCCTCTTGCTTTAAACTTGCTGCAATTTTAGGGGTCATACTCATTTCCCCAGCTATGAAGCCACAGTCTACCTTTTGGTATATACATAACAATAAAAAACATTTTAAAAACTGCATTCATTATTAGTATGTGCTGACCTTACAGTTCTGCTGCAGTGGAAGTTCCCTAATTCAGAGAAGAAAATTTAGAAAGTGAGGGTGGTACTTGCATTCATTCACGTTGCTTTGTCCTTGTGCTGCTTCTAAATAGGTTGGTAATTTTGCATTGGTTTGGTTTGATCCTTTTCTTTCAGTACAAGTGTACTCTGGGTAAAGCCGGGGACACAGCACTGTCAGTGAATGCTACAATATGTCCCGGGACTTCAGGCACTGAGCTAAAGCTTGCTATAGCTGTCAGTCTTCAAAGTTCTTCATTAGCTGCTCTAGTTACTTGGATCTCCTTGCAGTACCTTTTAAGCTTTTGAAACAGGAGGGGGAACACATTAAATAAAATCACAGATTAATGTGGTCAATCTTTTCTGGTGATTGCACTTCTAGTAACCTAGATTTAAGTTTAATTATTCATCTCCAGGGAAAACTCTGGACAGTAGTGCTAATGCTTTGTGCAAATGGTATTTGTTTCTTCACCGTCATTGCTGGGAAAACACTGTTGCTGTCACAAAGAGGTTAGAAGAAAAAGTTTTCCTTACCATCAGTGATCTCTGGCTACTTTGCTAATGCGTGTTGCAACACTCATCATTTCTGTAGAAATATCTATCATGTGACAAACTGGTTACATTTCTGTAGGGCA
>VYZX01027917.1:0-28207 GCA_013401335.1 Brachypteracias leptosomus | reverse complement strand
AAAAAAAAAATTAAAAAATCCAGAACTGAGTGAACTTAGAGACATAAATTTCCTATCACAGCAAATGAACAGTTTGTCTACAAAAAGACTAGAAGATATCAGGAGAACAGACTGAGGAAAGGAGAAAAATGTAAGCTTGGAAAAGAAAGAGTGGAATACTCTGATGAATTTTATTTGTACATAGCATATAGAAAATGAAAGAGGAAAATCTATTTTGTGATTAGAGGTCAGGATTGTGAGTTGAAGAGCATGGCTGCTATTTCTGGCTGGGGCATAGCTCTGTAGAATAAATCTGATCTTCAGGGGTGGATTTTGATGATGAAATCCCTTTTATCCCTCTGAATCTCAGGCAGTTGTACCTGTGCTCTCAGAGAGATTGACCTAATTTTTACTGCTACTCAAAGAACTCACTGCAGTGACTGCAGACCTGGAAATTTGTAACTCTTCCCTTTATATATATTTTAGGACCCTAAAAATCTCCCAGTGAGTTGCAGACAAGGAAAATATCTCTCCTTGTAAGGTGACTCTGAACATATTCCAACCACCCGTACTTGGGAACTGCGTAAGGAGAATGTGTCAGGTGCAGGTCCTGTGCTCATATATCTGAAAAACACACTCCTAAGCACCTTGGAATCTTTCAGTGTGAGGTCTACCTCAAATTAAAGCATTAGAAGCTGGTCAGCACAGGTTCTTTTGCCTGCTTTCTACATGCTTTTCTTCTCTTTTTAACCCTGTTTCCTTTTTCTTTGTAGCTTTCAGGGGATATAAAGAAAAAAATAGAAATTAATTTAAAAAATGGTCGCTCGCTTCTTTTCATTTTGGACTGCTCCAGCTCACATACCTTCACAATACCCAATCCAGCCTCTATTTCATGCTCGAGTTCTCACCCTGCATCCTTCAATGTCTGACCTTGTAAATTATTGTCAGGCATTTCTGCTGCCTTTAATGGTTTCATTTTGAGGAAATGAAGCTCATACCTTTTCTCTTCATATCTTCTATTGTCTGAGTTATTTGATAAAGAATTAGATTTTTTGGCACAATCTCTTTTTTGTGAACTGCTCCTGCCTGTCTGTAATCCAACACAAACCTTTCATGTTTTTAATTTCTCCCTCTCCCATCAATTCCTATGCTGTCCCCACTGTTTCGTTTGTATGATCAGTGCAATATTTGGGTGTCTTAGAGATCCATCACTCCTTAAATGTAACTCCTTGATTTGCTGTTGTTTGGGTCTTCTAGAAGCACTTTCTTGGCAGATATTTCTGCCATGGAGCCTTCAGAATTTAATTCAGTAATTGACTATAAAAGTGAACCAAGTACAAAGTCTGTACAGCTCTCGCTGATGATACAGTTAGCTCCACAGACTGGAATACGAAATAGGGAGTGCCAGTATGACAAGTGGGTATGCTATTATTGTTTCCTTCTTGAGCAAGACAGATCACTGTCTTCTTCCCTACCTGTCTGGATATCAGTCAAATGTAAGTTAGTCACGTTCTGCAAATGTTTTAAAATCTATTTGGTGTCATAAGCTGTTTGCCTCAATGGGAAGAAGATCCATATGTGTAACATCCTATTCATTCTCATTGCTGTAGATGTGATGGCTGGAGTCTCAGGTTTGAGAGCAAACAATAAGATGGCGTCTTGAAAGTTGTTAAGGAAGTTGGTTGCCAGTCATTTTCTTCATCACCATCTGATGATAGATAGGCAGGAGTTCACGAGGCCAAATGAGCACAATTTTTTCAAGTTACCATGAACAAGACCTAAGAGCCCAATATTGTTCTTTCTGTTTCCAGATTGGTGCTTCTCTGTTTGCCAGTAACATTGGCAGTGGACATTTTGTGGGAATAGCAGGAACAGCAGCAGCTGGAGGAATTGCCATCGGAGGATACGAATGGAATGTAAGTGGTGTGCGTTTAAGCAAACGTATTTATGACATCAGGACCAATCAAAAGAACATTGCCTAATGATTTAGGACTGCCAAAGTTTGTGCTTGGCAACAGTTGTTTTTTGTACAGACCAGTAAGTGCTAATGTTATCTACTATTTAGCTTGTCTTCTTTGGTCCTTGTCCAAGCCACTGGGAGAAGATGACCTTTTTCTATTGAATGAGGCTTTTTAGAGAGCATTTGAACCAAATAAATTGATGGATTCTCTTTATGATACATATCTTTTGATTACTTTTGAAGCATTTATGAAGAGCACTTTCAAACTTCAGGATGTTTGGAAGAATTTATCGTTTTGTAGTCCACAGTATTTTTTAAAGCATTTTGTTATGTAGGAATTGTTGAAGGGGCTTTGATTTCTTCACAGGCTATAAGAAGTTTTGGGCACCCTTCACAACCACCTGCATTCCAAAGATCTTTCCCTCTTTTCTTTCTCCTTCCCCTAATTATGTGTGTGTTTTGCTTATGGTTGCACTACAGGGTAGAGATATCCAAGCTGACTTTAAATGAATTACCTGGTGTACCAGGATTAGTGTTAAACTGCAGCAGCACAGAGATTCACATGAGCTAGTTCAGTCCATTTCCTTGTATTCTCAGGCTCTGTGGGTGTGGATATTAATGGCCTTGTTTTGCTTAATTCACCTTCATAGAAGGGGTTATATCATGACACAAAGGACTTAACGAGCTTACATAGGTCAATACTTTCCTTGCATTTAATTCTGTGCAGTGAGAGGAGCATACCACCCTGAGGGATGTGGCTTTTCTCCTTAGCTAGTAGGCCATTGCTGCAAGCAGTCAAGTACTTCTATGATATAAATATTTAAGGAGAAGGATAAAGGCTTAAATGAACTCTAGGAGATGTGCACAGTTAATCTGACATCTTTATCTAAGATTACACTAGTCCTGTAGCAAACCTGATTTCCCTTCTCTTTGTACCAAAACAAAACAGAACAAACACTGCTTGAAATTTCATGGTATTCGGATCTCTGGGACCCGTTTCCTTCTTCAAACATATCCACTTCTAGCACTTCATATCCCAAGAGATTCTGTGGACTATATCAATACACAGTGTGCAGCAATTGTTGCTTAGGAAGAAGCAATGATGCGTGTGTGTAATTGAGCAGATACACTACACAATTCATTACTTATGACACAGTGGGTCTGGTGTACAGGTTAATGCACAGGGTGGAAATATTGCACTTGACTGTATAACCTGATTCTCCTCTTGAGAGAGAAATACTAAGTTTGAGTGTTACTATCCTTGTGTATCACTACTATTCCACTGAAATTACTTCTTAATTTGTATTAGTATAACAGCAGAAACTGCCCCAGGATTTCTTGCCCATCTTATGGTTTTGACCTAAGGGCTGAACTTAAAAGATACAGTTAGAAAAGCTCTCTAAGCCCTGTGGGCAGAATAAATGCAGAATGCAGCTCTGAGAGCAGGATTTTGTTCCATATTTGTTGATTTAAATATGCACAACTCTGTATCAGACAGCTTTTGCTAGCCATTTAAGTCAGAAAATTGTGACACTGCAATACAGTAAGATCTGTAGTTCACAAAATACACATAGTAACACAAAATATATTATGAAATGGTAATATGGAAATACTAAATATTTTACATAATGCGTGTGGCACATTCTGTACAGCATGTGAGATTGTTGTAAACCATATGGCCATCTCACAGAGAACCAGTGCAGAAGGCAGTTAATGACGAAAATAACGACCAAAAGCAGTGCTACCCTCACCAGTACCTAGATTCGCAGGTGTCACAACAAACTATTGCAGCACACCTGGTTCTGAGTGGGAAAATGTCCTGCAGTAGTGGGACCAAGACACTATCAAGTAGGTCTCACATAGCAGACTCTTCACCTTCCTTAATATGTCCCAGAAGTGACAGTCTTATGGGCCGGGTGCATTTAACCATCGTTAGGCCAGGCTCCCTGGGCTGGCTCTGAAGAGGACTAGGATAGTCTGGTGCTGCTGTTGGAGTGGTGCTTTGATACTAGAGGGCAATCCTGTGAGCAGAAATCAGCTGTTTTTCTAGACAATGTATTATTATCATGTGTGCTTCTCTGGGACTTCTAGCATGAAATCCAGGCTGCATAATACCTGACAAAGTCTTTTGGTCAAGATTTCATTCCAAATTTTCATCCGTAAATCAAAGGAGAGAGCAGTTCTTCTTCCTCTCCCTACCCGCGCAGTACTCAGGTTTGTGTGGTTTCAGTGGTCTCTAGCAGCTACTGAGTCTGATAAATGGTCTTTGGGAGTGCTCTCTAGAGAGATTTGGCTAATTCAGCTGATCTTGTCTTGGCTGCAGGCTCTGATACTTGTGGTCGTTCTAGGATGGCTGTTTGTACCCATCTACATCAAAGCTGGGGTAAGTCAAAACAGTACATTATGCTTTTCTTTGCTGCTCACGTTTGCAGATCAGGTCTTAAATACTGCAAAGCCATTATGAATAGCGCAAGACCTGATCCTGCTAGAACTGTTCTCACTTTCCAAATATATACAGATATGACATAGGATTCTCCATTCTGAGACCTAAATGAAAAAGTACTTGATACTCTCTCGTTGTTCCTCTTTGATTCCTAGAGTTGCTCTTCCTTGCAATGTATTTGCAGCTCCCCTCCTTTTGTGCTCCACTCTTACAGTATCTGAGCAGAAAAGACTTACTGTAATTTGCTTTTAATCTGTTCCCCATTATATAAAACCTTCTCTACCCCCTGCAGGTGGTGACAATGCCAGAGTATCTGAGGAAGCGTTTTGGTGGGAAACGGATTCAGATCTACCTGTCAATCCTTTCTCTGCTCCTGTATGTCTTCACAAAGATCTCAGTAAGTAAAACTTTTACAACATTTCCCCCATCCTCCATTGACCTAAAGAAAAGAAACTCCCATTTACAATATTGTTCACACAATTGGTCAGTTGCTTCTCATTTGGAGCCCTTGGTTGAATTAAGGACTGTAAAAATATGACTTTGTATTTTCTTTGTTCTGTCTGGAGAGATTGTGTATCCAGATCTGTTCTGCAATCCAAGTTTTTTCCTTCCTCATGATGCCCCTGATGCTTGTGCTTTTCCTTTCTTTTTTAGGTTTTAAGGTTAAGGTTTACTTCTACTTATGCTCTCCTCTAAAACAAATCAGAGTGGAGGGAAACTTGTATTACAGTCTATTATCCTGGGGATCCGTGAAACATGTGGCAGGATTTTTTGTCCCCAGACTTCGTATTTATCTGTTTTAGCACCCTCTGATGAACATTCCATCAGTAATACAAGTGAGGGAAAAGAGCAAGAGAGGGACTATGGAGAGAAGAATAATATAAATTAGTAAATAAGGGAGTTGGGAAATGCAGAGGAGGGAAATAAAAACAGCTGAGGTGAAAGGAGGGAAGAGGAGAGATTCTTTCAATGGACAAGGGGTTAGTATAAAGTTTAAGGTGCTATGAAGTTAATGAATCATAGAATACCAGGTTGGAAAGGACCTCAAGGATCACATGGTCCAAACTTTCTTGGGAAAAGCATAGTCTAGATAAGAAAATGTTTATTAAGTAAGTGGTTGTATTGCTGTGAAATAGTGAAGGGACCCGGTATTTTTCATATATCTTGAAACTACCAAGCCTCTAAAGAGGTCCACAGTTCAGGCATACCCCAATCTGTTGTTTTGCAGAAGTTGCCATGGCAGGTTACTCTTTGCCCTCTGAATGGGAGCTGAGTGATAATAGTGCAATTTAAGCTAAAAGATTGGCCTTTTGCTCTCATTCTCACATCTTCGCGATAACTGATCCTTAGAAAGGTTATAAATTAAACAGGTTGGTACTGTGGAGCTGGCTTCAGCACTGGACTTCCATATATTTCAGAAGGATTAGTTAATTTGCTGCTGTTGTGCTTAACTACCGTAATCAGAAATCCCAGGCATGACACAGAGTTCTGGCAGCTCTAGCAGCTGAAAAACTCCTCCAGTCAGATGACTCACATTCTTATTCTGCAACACATGTTTGTAACAAGCCCATGAAGTTGTTACATAGGTTCTGAATTTACTATCTGTCTTTTATTTCCAGACTCTATCATGCCTAAGGATCTGGTAGTGGCATTTCACCCTGTTTCTGTTGGGAGTATATTGCTTCCAGGCAAGCCAGGTTCTCCATTGCAGCCTTCAATGTGGTCATGAGGCTGAAGCACCCACTCCTGTGGTCCTGTCTTATTAGAGAGCAAAGCAATAATCAGGAGATCTATACAGCAGCAGATTACCTAGGCCCTACCCCACCAGTGGCCCATCCCAGCTTCCCATCAACACAATTATTCCAGAAGTGGGTGGGGTATTCCCATGAGCTGGGTGTCTGTGCCATGCAGGGGAAAAATCTGGTGCACGAGTTCCTCTAACCATTTCTCTTCTTTCCCTCATCTGCCAGAATGACTCTGACAGTGTCTGTCTCATGTACAAGTGTGCTTCAGATTCCTGTAGTACACAAACACATGTTCTGCATTGTTGTCTTACGTCACTGTTTTTGGTAGGACAGGATCTGCCCAGTTCTGATTTACTTGCCTTATCTTATTCAGAATAAGCAGAACAGTCAAAGTCCTTGGACAGTCAGGTACTGTCAGAGGATGTGGAGAGATATGCAAGCTGTGTGAAGCTAGCACAGGTCTCTCTTCCTGGAGGCACGTTGGATATCCAAACATATTCACGTGTTGACAGTCCATGCCATAACCAGCTTGGAGATTTGCATTTTACTTCCTTGCTGCTGCCTTTGCAAACACTCCCTTGTGATCTTCAGGGCTTACTGAGATTTGATATAGAAGGATGGGTTTCTGCCCTGCCCTTAACGGGCAGTCACACCTATCTGTTTGACTGGCAGTGATACTTATTGCCACTTACCCTGGTAGAACTGGCATCTTGTTTCTGGGGATGTTTCTTGTTTCATGTACTGCTTCTGTGATGTGTTAAAATATTATCTAATATTCTTAATAATATAATTACTATGGTGCTTTCCAATGGACAATGTGTCAGTTCATGTAATCCTGGCATGCTCTTCCTGACACAGTGCCCACCACTATGTGATGATCACATTCCCTTTGCACACCTCTGTACAAGGTTGTCACGATTTCTCTTTTCCTGAACTTTTTCCATGTATTTTTTGTTGATTTCTTACCTTGTTTTGTGGCTAATCAGCTGCTTGCCAGACAAGGCCATGCTGCAAGGTGATGATCTTTGGGATCAGAACACACGTGATCTTTGAGCCCAGAGGATTTCTGTCTCACAGGTGCCTCACATGTACATGCTTCCTGAGCATGCAGTGCTTTGTGCGTAGGGCCCATAGCAGCTTCCAGGGGCTTGCAAGGCACCAGTGTGGCTGATATTGGTCATCGTGCCAAAGAAAATGGCCTAGTGAAAATAAAGTCTCGATGGAGTGTAATTGACTAAATTATGACAAGACAAAAAGAGATTGCTTTTGAAGAGATCAGAAATTGTAAACTGGAAAATCTAAATATGTTAAAGCATTTTCTTTACATTAATTGTGTGTAATTTCAGTAGTAAATATATGGGCATAGACTTACCAGGGGCAAAGGAGGGAGAAGGTTCCCCTCCTCTTAGGACTAGAGGCTAAAGGGCACATGCCACTGCCCTGACTCTCACATTAACATTGCGGCTGGATTCACTCAGTTGGTGTGTGGTCTGCCAGTTTTTCCTGTATGATCTGTACATGGCTTTGGAGAGATAGCTTGTAATGTAAAGAAAAGATTTACTCTATTCAGAGTTAAGATAAAGATTAAATAGTGTCCATAAAAGAGGATAAATGACGAAACAAGGAAATACTGGAAGGCAATAATCTAACTGGGAGGGAGGAGCAGTGAAGTTGGATGGTAACTCAGCAATTTGAAGAAGCTGATACATTACTCAGGATGCTAAATAATTAACTATACATTTCTTTCTGAGGGTCATTTTAGGACCATTAATATTTAATAAAATGTAGGCTAAATGAAAGCCAAGAACAATAAAAGACCTGGGACATAAGCTGATCAGTGGTGTGAAAAGATTAAAAAAAAAAAATTACTATAGAGAGAAGAGACAAAGGACATGGTCTAACAGCCACTGGGGATAAGAGCCAGAAGTCCTGGTTCCCAATTCCAAACTAAAACCTATAAGAAATGACATCATTTCAAGCTGCTCCAGGGGCAGAGTTTCAGGAGAGAACCCTCTGTTGTGATTCATACTCTGCTTCACACAGTTGTTTTCTGCATGTGAGGGGAGTGGGGTTGGAGGACCTCTTGTTGCAGAAGTCCATACTGTTCATCATTCTCCAGAGTGAACTACGGGTGAGATCATACCCTGCAGCCTCTGGAATGAAGAGGGTTTCTTCACTGGGCATTCCCAGCTAGCCAGACTGTACAACAGCTCACCAGTGTATCTGCCCTGCCTTAACTCAGCCTGGCCGTGGACAAAAGCAGTGCAAGTACCCGTTCTGTGTCACAGGCTCTGGTTGTCCCACAGCCTGGCCTGTGAAACCTCTTGCTCCTCCAGCAAGCTGCCACCCAGCAGCTGCCCTGCAGTCCTTGTGTGTGCAGGCTTTGCCGCAGGACACAGGTAATGGTGTTTATCTCTGTTCCCCAGACCTTGCATACAGGCAGTTCCTACAGCATTTTGCAGCTCCTGAGCTTGCTGAACACCACTAGGACTTCCAGTGTTAAATGAGGAGGGGACTCCCTTTATAGAGCCCTTGTCTAGGTGGTGTGGTATCCAGGAAGGGGGCATACAGGTGGGATTGGAGATGAGCCCATGAAAGGATAGACACAGATGCAAACCTGTAATGAAAGCACAATTTACAGTAACACAAGTGCACTGGGGTAGATTATTCTGATTGTAAACTTGGATAAATAACATTGATGCAAATTATCTCTAAATCAGGAACTGATTTAATGTGATTAAAATCCCAGAGTATTACTCTGAAACCTGAACAGTTCCTTTCTTACGCAACAGCTAAAGTTGTCTTCTGTTAGCCAACTGATGTCAATTATTCTGATGGGAACTTAAAAAGAGAGATAATATAATATGTTTGCCTTTAATCACCATTTGTCCTGAACCAGCAAGACTAGCTATACCACACGTCTGCAAGCAGGAAAGAAAAAATGAGCGATTTATAGAGCAGCATTCCATGAAAAGAACCATGCTGTGTCTTGGAGGTGTCACAGGGTCCCTCTTTGCACAGAGCAGCAAGTGCAACCTGAGCTTTTTTTGTTATTAAGCTGTCTCTCGGGGTGTAGGCAGAGTAGTGAGGTGACTCTGTGTCTAGCCACAATGATCCACTGAAAAAGACCTGGACATTCTCTGGGAAGTGTTACAACTCTAGTACTGAAAGCAGCACAGCACTGAGCAGACTGGTAGTTGTACTAAAATGGCCCCTATTTTCCTTTTTTTTTTTTTTTTGTGTGTGTGTGCAGTACATTGAGGGGGGTGTGTTGTGTATTTCAGTACCCTCATCACAAACGCATGATGTGCCATCATCATGAATTTAAACATTGCCTAATCTATCAATTTTTCTCTTATAGGCAGACATATTCTCTGGGGCTGTATTCATACAGCTGGCCATAGGGCTGAATCTTTATGTGGCCATAATTATCCTGCTTGCTATTACTGCTCTTTATACCATCACAGGTGAGTTTGCAGAGCACTCTGATAAGTAAAAAAAGTTAGAGGAGCCAGGAAAAAGAGAAGAGGGAAGGTGGGTAGGTGGGGAGAAATGAAAACCTGAAAGGGGATTTATTTACAGTGGTCTTTGTTTGAAAGAGAGAGGTGGTGAGAAGAGTGGAGAAAAAAAAAAAGTATTTTCACTAAGGCATTTGCATGGGGGCTAATCTATTTGTCTTGACTTTTCTTTGCCATTAGGTGGCCTTGCAGCTGTGATTTACACAGACACCTTACAAACATTTATCATGGTAGTGGGATCCTTTATTCTTATGGGGTTTGGTAAGTAAATCAGAAGAATTCAAGTGGAATGTTCAACCAGAAATCCCACAGTGGCTATAGAAGTGGATCCTGCATTGTGGAACATTGTTACCGTAACCAGCAGATTTCAGTTCATATACCTACTTATCAGGGAAGACAACAGGCATTGCCAAGCCCTTTAGTCATTGAGACTGCTCCATCTCCAAAGCACAGGTCAATGCATGAGGGAATATATAGCATCCCATCACAGAACAGAACTTGTGGTGGCTAATGAGGTACAAGCAGAGTTGTTTGCAGGTGATGATGATACACTTGAGAAGTTTGGAGAGTATCTTGTTTTAAGATTCTAATTTCATAGATATTCAGATGCTACTGCACAAACATTTCAAAGAGAAGAGCTATCGGTCACATTGCATGTTTTTTCCTTGTTTCTAGCTGCTAGCTTGTGTTAAAACAACCCAAACAGATTAGCATTTTAAGTAAGCCTTGTAGCTGATCTACGGATGTCATTACATTGACAGCCGGACAAAAGATATGAACTGAGCATTTATGAATGCTCACACAGTGTGTGTGTCCAGAAGACCATACACATTTAAAAACAGAAACCATGCTCTCAAACAGTATTAACAGGAGGAGACCATAAGAAATAAAGAAGTAGTGATAAGATTCCACAAACTTTCCTCATACTTCTAGTTACTCAGTGTATAGTTTTCCTCTAGCTAGGTCTTCCACTGAAATTAAATTATTCCACCATTGTTACAATAGAAATAACTTAAGACTGGCCTAATCTGGTGAGACCCTGCCTTAGGTTCTGCCTAGGTTAACTGTGTGTGGAAATGATGGATCTTCATTTCACTTCTTGGCAAGGCATGTATAAGAGATGTTGAGACAGTGGAGCCTAAACCAACATTTGCAAGCTCTATAGAAACCTAAAAACAAAGGTCACTTTGATATTTAGATTGTGTGAGTACTTACAAAACACTGTATGTTGGTTTTGGAAAGTGTATTCTGGGCTAGGGGGTTTTTACATCTGTGTTTGGGAAGTTTTTCTCCTCATGTTCTCTAGCTCTATTTGAGATTTCAGTATTAAATACTTTACCACTACTTTTACTTTCTATTTTTCAGCATTTGCTGAAGTTGGGGGGTATGAAGCTTTCATGCAGAAGTACATGGAAGCAATTCCATCCAATATCTCCTATGGGAATATCACGATCGATCCAAAATGCTACACTCCGCGGGCGGATGCCTTTCACATCTTCCGAGATCCCGTCACCGGAGACATGCCGTGGCCAGGGCTCGTCTTTGGTCTGAGCATCCTTGCCATGTGGTACTGGTGCACGGATCAGGTAATGTGGAAGCCCTATGCCTTGAAAGTGCTGAACACAAAACTCTGCTGTCTGGTGTGACCACTGTGATTCAAAGCTGGATCACAGAAATGGCAGTTATTTCAAGACTAGTCAGTGACTTTTTAGTTTATGGCTTTTGAACACTTTCCACGTGTGAGAATATGGAACGGGTGTTCTTTCAGTTTATCTTAGACACTGTGCCCAGCAGATACTGTGTAGAATTCCATTCTCGATTTTTTGTATGTGACCATGTATAAAACACAGAGAGGTTGTAACGTGAGCATTTACTATGTATCAAATGATCCTTGCTAGACTGGGTCTAGATACCATTCCCCATTCAGTAGTCTGAGTTTGTTTCCTACTTGTGTGCCTTTCATCTTTGCATGCAGAGTCTTGAGAGGATGTTCTTTATATGACTTTATATGGCTTTTAGTCTGGAGACTCTTCCCTACTTCTCCTTCCTTCCCCCTAAAACCATCCAGTTTTCCTGAGAGATCACACTGACATGACTAGAGGAAAATGTGCTGCTGCAACTGTGACACAAGAATATGTCCAGTCTCTCCCAAGTGATCTATCTGTATTCTGAATTGTGAGAGATAATCTTCACAATTTGTAAACAAATGGAAAAAGCCTGCAAACCCCAATGTAACTGCATCTATTGCTCATTTTATTCCTTTTTGGCTTTTTAGTCTATCTGCTTTAAGAGCATCTTGTGAGAAAGAGTCTTCTACCTAAAACATACACTGCTAAATTATATTTTCCTTTACTTATTTCAAATATATCCTTTGATTTTCATGTAGTTTCTACTTCTCCTGGTGACAGAAACAGTCAATAGCTCTTTCACTATCACAGAGGTTAAGAAGTACCTTGTATCTGGAACCTGGCATGGTGTGTTCATGGAGATGCCATTCTTGCTTGCCGTGTCTCGCTGACAGGTTATTGTCCAAAGATGTCTCTCTGGCAAGAACATGTCCCATGTGAAGGCTGGATGTATCATGTGTGGATACCTGAAACTCTTGCCCATGTTTATTATAGTGATGCCTGGAATGATCAGCCGGATTTTGTATACAGGTATGCATATGTATATGCATATAAATGCAAATTTCTTCTTGCTGCCTATCTTTCACTGCCAATCTCTCTCAATTTCCTCTTCTCTGTCCCTTACAAAATACCCATTAGATTGTCATCTTGTCATCCAAGCTGTCCAGGCACATGTATGCACAAAAACTAACGACACTGTAAGAAGCCACACATATTCCTCTTTTCCCTGATCCCAGGTTTCTGCTAATTCTATTGTTGTTTGTTTTAGGAGAGAGAAATTGCACAGTGTCCCTCCCAAGTTGTCTGTTGTTGGCTGTTACAGCCCCACTCCTGCTGAATGAGTGAAAAATGCTGTCCAGGGATGATACTCTGCTGGCAATCAGAGGGAGAGGGTTGTCAGTCACAGACAGGAATATTTTGGGCCATGGACAGTCCTGAGTGCAGTGCAGGGGAACTGCCAACCTCCCTTCTCTCTAACTATCAGAGTGTTTAACAGCAGGCAGAGGAGAGATGTTGAAGTTGGAGGGAGAGGTCTTTGTGTTCCTCTGCTTGTTTTTCTACTTGCTCTCCTTGTGCTGTTCGGCCTTGGTCTGACAAAGTAATGCTGATTTTGGGGGGTTTTTTTGGCTCTGCAACACTTTTCAGCATTCCTTTAGAGAGGAAAGGAAGGATAGAGACTTAGTCACCTTCCTCCCTGCCAGCAGACCAAAGATGATATCAAGCATGTCGGTCCAGTGGTTCGACACAGAGATAAATTTTAGAAGCTCTACTAATTTGGGAGCAATCTGTTGTTTATATGACCTTGTGTAAGCCTGTCTCATTATCCTCCCCTCAGATGTGGTGGCTTGTGTCGTGCCTGAAGTCTGCCAGCAGCACTGTGGCACTGCCGTTGGCTGTACAAATATTGCTTATCCAAAAATGGTGGTGGAGCTTATGCCAAATGGTAAGACACTGTGCTTGCTTGTTCATTTCTGGTTTTGTTTCAGGGAAGGTGAGGCTGCCAGATGGTAAAAACAGGTGATAAAGGGAACCCAGGTCCCAGATTTAGTTCAAAACTTCTTGATAGAACTATGTACTATTAATTAAAGGGTTAGTCTGTGTTAGTTGTAGCTGTAGGTGCAGAATAACTACACACTGACAATGTCAGTTCTCAGCTGGCAAATACTGGGTGATGAAATGGTCATTGAGCTCCCTTTCTGTGAAAGGTAAAAAGTAACCCACTTTGCAATGATTTATAAAAGACCATCTCTGCCAGGATTTCTGAGTCAGAGGCTGTATCTGCAATCCTCCTACTAAACCCACTGAGGTGGGAGGAGAAAATACTCTATGTCCACATTGTCCTGTGGGATACCTGTTCAATGAGAGAATAAGGCACTGCTCTGGAGAGGACTATGTACACACAGAAGATAAATTTCTGCAGAAAACCACAGAGCTGATTCATAAGGCTAGAAAGACAGCTTATGATAAACAGACCATGGTACTTCCCTATTATCTTTAGTACTTCTCTGATATCTTTAGTACTTCACGGTCATATTATAAGTGTTGTAAAATACTACAGTACTTCCGCATACTGTGTTCACTAGATTATACCATCTGGAAAAGTGGCTTACTCTGATTTCCAACAGTAAAAGAAACTTTTTTTTTGCCAAACAACTGGTTTACAAATATACCACAAGCAAGTGAGCACTCAGCTGTTAGCAAGAGAAATTATTTTTATAACTGTTGGGGAAAGTCTTGCTTAGTATTTTTTAATTTCAGCAAAAATTCACAAAAGAAGTATCTACGTTCTAAAAACTCAAGAGCTGCCCTGTCTGCTGTGAATAGCTCTTCCAAAGCTCAGCAGACATCCCTTTGCTTGCATTGTAAAGGAAACTCAGGCAGACATCAGCACATCAACAGACCAGACATAGTCATAGCTGGCTGACTGGAAAGGGTCAGCCAGGCACTATGGATGGTGCCAGGCACTGCGGCTCTTCACCCAGTGCTCATCCCAGGTCACGTACCTTTGTATTTCAGGTCTGCGGGGTCTGATGTTGTCAGTCATGTTGGCCTCCCTTATGAGCTCCCTGACTTCCATCTTTAACAGCGCTAGTACTTTGTTCACTATGGACATTTACACCAAAATCCGATCACGACCATCTGAGAAGGAGCTCATGTTAGCTGGAAGGTAAGTGCAGCCGAGCCTCCCCCAGCCACACCAACGCAGCGAGCACTAGAAGCTCCACAGGCTGAAGCCTCCAAAGCCTGCACCCAGGTGAGACCTGCTTCCGAGTGTCAGGCAGTGCAGCAGTGGCCTCCTGTGGTCGGATAGACCGTCCTGCCCTATGCTTCCCTGTGGAAAAAAAACGTCCTTCCAATTTAATTGACAGTGGTGCATGAAGTAGCTGCAGTAATTCTCAACACTTTCTATTGCTTTTCTAAGGGAACTATTTTAAAATATCTTCATAGGCTTTATGCTGCACCATACTACAGCATCAGTGAACTAGTTCTTCTAGTTGGTTGGCTATTGGTTTGTTTCTAGACATAACAAACACAGGAAAAAAGTGATTTTCTATGATTTGATTGCATGTTTAGCTGTATGCTGACCAATATTTGACAGACACTATGTAAAACGTGGATTTCTTTTGTTTGTTCAATGGTAATTGGCCATTATCATTGATTTTGCTGGTTGAAATACAAAATGGACATTTAAATTATTGATTAATTGCTGCTTTTTTCTTTCTGATAGATGCTTCTAAGCAGGTGCCTAATTGAATATCTGGCTGTGTTTACAGGGCATTTATGTTACTTTTAATTGGCATCAGCATTGCCTGGGTTCCTGTGGTGCAGTCAGCTCAAAGTGGGCAGCTCTTCGATTACATTCAGTCAATTACCAGCTTCCTGGGACCCCCCATTGCTGCTGTCTTCCTGCTCGCTGTCTTCTGCAAGCGGGTCAATGAGCAGGTACGTACACATCAGGAGACAGCTGTGCTACACGTTCCTTTGGGCATTGGGAGAACAGCTTTTTTGGGCTTCTGCCTTTTATTACCAACTTCTTCCTGTTTATTTTAATCCTATTACAGCCCAGGGATTCTGTGTTTTCATACCCCAGAGCTTGAGATCTCAGAAATAAGTTTGAAAAAGTTGATTGTTAATTTGATAAATAACCAGTCACCAAGGAATTCCTAGATGGCTCTGAAGCTTAGGTTATCTATTGTTTGCCAAGGAGTGTGTGAAATGGATAACTTATGAAGATGTATTTGAAAGTAATCTTTTAGGATATTGGTCACCAAACTGCTTTGTCACCAAACTGCTTTGTCAAACATCTCACCTTTCACCTTCCTCTGGACCACTACATATTCTGTCAACAGTCCTTTAAACACACACGCTGTTGTTTCATGCATTGTTGCCCATTGCTTTCAGGACCTATTCTGGGAGTCACTGATTTTGATTCATAGAGCAGTGAACTGAGAAATATTGTACTTAAGCCTTTGTAAATAACTCAGAAGGCACGAGGTCTGTCACATGCTTTGATGGGACCATAGGCCAGTCATGGTAACTGGGATCTCAGATATTCTGAAAACACTCAGGAATTCAGTTTCTTTTCTGTAATAGCAGGAATAACAATACTTGCCTATTGCTCAGGTTTGCTCCAAGGAGGATGAGTTCAATGAGAGCACCTAGACAAAGAAGGCTTTTGAATATGGCTCCAATTTTTTTTTCACTATTTTCTCTCGAGACCAGTTCAGTGGTTATTTGTGTGTATATTCTAAGAAAAGCCTGTTTTACCCACAAGGGATGTTCCAATTCCTATTCCAATATGGCTAAACCTCTCAAATGGACTAAATCTTTGTGCCCTTCATGGAAATCTGTCATTGACTTCAGCTGGAATTCCACTTGAGTAAGAATTCAGTATGATCCTTGGGGATTTGTGTACACTGCACACTATACATTTGAGCAAATAGGGGAGACAAGCATCAAAGCTTCAATGTTGCGGTTATTTACATGATTTATCAACATTTCTTACTCAAGATCATTCTTCTTCCTGTCAGAAATGGAATTAACTATCTTGTCCTACCTCAAAACCTTTTTGTAACTTTGACCATTGAACAATTAAAACTGTTTTGTTCTTAAACACAGCATTAAACCTAGACTTTTAAAAATCAGGATTTATAGATTTGTGTTACCATCATTAGTTTTTTGATGTCACAAACTGAGAGAATGGTTGAGATTGGAAGGCACCTTTGGGCTAGTCTAAGCCCTGTTACTTGAAAGTAGGGCTAACAAGAGCAGGATGCTCAGGTCCTGTCCAGTTGGGTTTTGAATATCTCCAGGGATGGAGGCTCCACAGTGTCTCTATAGGTAACCTGTTCCAATGTTCAATCACCCTTACAGCAAAAAAACCAAAAAAAATGTTTAAACAGAATTTTCCATGTTTCAGTTTGTGGCCAAACACACCTGTACCTCTCTTGTACTTGGGGTTGGAGTAATATATACCTAGCAACAAAACATCCACCAAAAGTATCAAGAATTAACTTCTAACTAACTACTAACAAGGTCATTAGAAGATAAACCAGACATGTTTCAGGAGGAATGACGCACACTTGCTAGCTGGTTGCATCATGCTAGAACTGTTAGGGATTTAGCTCTCAAAGATAAGAAGATATGAGAACAACGGTTGGGATGTGTAGCCTGTGGCTAGAGCCTGTCCTGTGTAAGGAAGCAGCTTGTAGAGACAGGTGAACTCTGAGATGAACATCTCATGAGCTGGATGGGGTGTTCTCCATGCTCTTCCTCTGAGCTGCTGATCGTTGCCACTTGCAGTTGTATTAACACATTGAGCTCTAAATATGGTCACTGCAAGTATCTGGGTTAAAACCCATGTGCCAAAGGCAACATAACACATAACTACCTCTGTGCTTCCTCCAGCAGCTACTCAGGGCTTACAGCTTATTTCTATGCCAGAAATGACTCATTTGGGTAACTTCTGTCACTTTGTCTGCAGGGTGCCTTCTGGGGCCTCATGATTGGGCTGCTAGCTGGACTCAGTAGAATGATTACAGAGTTTGCCTATGGAACTGGCAGCTGTGTGAACCCTTCCAACTGTCCATTCATCATCTGTGGGATTCACTACCTTTACTTTGCTATTATTCTTTTTGGCGTTTCGGCCATCGTCATCCTGGCAGTCTCCTTCATGACTAAGCCCATTCCTGATGTACATGTGAGTATTACTGCAGTCCTGCTCCTCCAGAAATGGAAATCAATGAAACCACTAGTTTTAAACACTGGTACTTGCTGTATTACCTCCTGACATTTCAGCTACCCATGTCACATAGTCCTTGTAAGAAAGCAAATAGTCTTCACTTATCTGTCACACATCTTTGGTGACCCTTAATAATCTTAAACCTTGACCAGACTGATTTGTCTCTGTGCAGTAAGGCTGTAGATTTATAAACTCATTTTGTTTCATGGCAGCTTTATCGCTTGTGCTGGTCTTTGAGGAACAGCAAAGAGGAACGTATTGATCTTGATGCAGAGGAGGAGCAGGACAAAGCTGATGAAAAAGATGAAGAATCAGGTAATTGCTGAATAACTTCTGTTGAAAAATCTATAGATGCTATCAACATATTTGAGTATCCGTATTGCATTAACACGCACGATATTCAAAATCACCCTCCCTTCCCACCAACAATAAACCTAAACCTCCACATACTTAAGTGGCTCGTAAGTTGCCATGTACCAATCTATCCGGCTCAGTGTAAATGAGAAGCGAAGAGGATTTCTTGTTCCCTTGGTAGCTAGGTGGCAGTTCTAAAACAGTGGAAATGCTTTAGAGAAGAGGTGGTGAGCACCAGCAGAACTGCGTGTGCCTCTGGCGTTTGGAATAAGCAATGAGAATTCACTTGGAAATAGAGTAGTAGTCAGGATTGAAGGAGGAAAGATCTGGTGCAAGGCACCATGGAAACGAATTTGCAGACATCATCCATCTGGGCAAAACCACCTGCTCTCTTTGCTGGGTTTCTGGTTCTGCTGCCAAGTTCCTTTTCATAAGTATCCTCAAATTCATTTATTTGTCTTTTAATTAGAAGTGCAGCAAATATTGAAAAAAATGGAGTTTAAGCTTTGCAGTATGGTTTGCTTCTCCAAGTCTCTAGGCTGCAAAAGGCACAAGTGTCTTCTGCAAAAGGCTCACTTGCAACATGTAGAAAATCACTCTTTTTCCAGGTGAGCTGGGAAAACACATGATTCCTGTACTGCCCTGTTGGTACTAAAATCTTTCCGTGTAACTCTGGCAGTGAATCAGAGCTGCTGTGTTAAACACAGGAACGTCCTCAGTGCCAAGATCTCCCAGTGTCCCGTATTACATTTCATGACCAATGTGTTATTCCTTCCAGTTAACAAGGAAAGTGAAGAAGAACCGGGATGCTTTAAGAAAGCTTACAACTGGTTCTGTGGCTTAGACCAACAAAACGGACCCAAACTGAGCAAGGAAGAAGAGGAAGCCTTGAAGAAGAAGCTGACAGACACAAGCGAAGTGCCACTTTGGAGAAATGTTGTGAACATCAACGGCATCATCCTGTTGACTGTGGCTGTATTTTGCCATGCCTACTTTGCATAAACCTCTCATTACAGTTCTGAAATTGTACTGTATTGTCAAGCAAAAATGATGACTTGTAGATTTACAGACTTAGATACATTTAGTATTTTTAATGTCTATGTTTGTAAAAAATCAGGGTGATTTACTCGGTGATTTTGTGATCATAATTTTGACAATCTAAAGATGAAGGCCACTGGGATTTCAAGAGAGAGAATTTCTGTTTAGACATAGAATCAATCGAGAGCTAATAGAGGTTCAGAATTTCCATTCAATATTCTCTCTACTCATGATACATTTCGTATTTTAGGTGCAGAACAAGGCTACATGAGCCGTGTTTCATATCAGGGTTTGTGAACTACCTTTTAGGGTTGACTTTCAACCCTCCTTCTTCTGATCATTCAAATTTATTTTTCCTTTGGCTATGATAATTTGATTACAAAAGATCACAACAATGGAGGAACCATATTTTGAATTTGAATTTAAAAATCATTTTTGTTCCCTGCAAGATTGAGATAACTTAAGTAAAGGATTTATGTATATATTGATGTATTTGACACTATATCTAGCTTTCCATTATAACTTTTTTCTTCTTTTTCTCATTTTTCATTGTGCTGTGTTCCTCAGTAATCAGTGGAACACTGTCTGAATTGATTACATTTGGAAATTAGGGAAAACATGTCATGATGATCTTAATAAGAATTCTGCTTATGATAGATTCTCTGTTTAAGGTTAACTTCAAAAGGTCCTCCTCTTTATATTTTAATATGTATCTATACTTGAATGTGAAACTTTTTTATACGAAATACATATATATACACATGCAATATATATGCACTATATATATTATATATATTTAAAATATATATGTATGTGTGTATATATATATTTATTTCTTACCAATCAATTCCCATCTTGGTCAAAGTTATCTCTACCCACAACCCCTGGGACCTCTTTATCGTGGGGTTGGTGTTACTGTATTGCTCCTTTCTATGAACTGCACTACAAATCAGCCCATGCACATGGTTAAAAGTCCAAAGCATCACAGTGCTGGGTTTGCATTTTTCTTTCAAGTACATTTGAGGGCTCTGTACTGCTTTTCTGCAAAGCTACAAATCTTTCTTCTGAAGATTTCATTGAAAAATTGAATCCACACTGTGTGCCAGCGTAAGTTAACAGTTCATGAAGGAGAATAGTCACAGCTGTGGGACAGCAGCTACACCAGCCTGATTGTCTCCACTTGATAACTTTGACACCAGCTGGAGATACAGGAAAAGAGAAACACTTCAAAGCAAAAAGCAATAGATCTTCTTATCATCTAATTCAGCTTCCTGGGGAATCAAGTGTGAAACGAAGACGTCGGTTGCTGTGGCCAAGCTGCACCATGGGCCCTTGTTTCTGTTGCACGTGTGGGGGATGCTGCCTGGTCTCCAAGCATTTCATTGCCCTCCTACACCAGGAGGCACCGGACTTGCAATAAAGGCATCTAAATGGGAAGCCAGCGTAGTCTCCCTGTGTGCTACACCATGCTAACTCCTGCAGCTGTAATCACTCTCACTTCATAAACTTCTGTCAGTGTCTTTTCTTCATTTGGATCTAAACCAAAATGCTCTGGATTCTAGTAGAATTGCTGCTCTTCAGCATAATCCCTGCAGTATACTGAAAGGTTCTGCATATGCCAGATCAAATCTATACTATATAAATACCAGTGCAAATCTTTTTCTTACCGTTAACAGTGGGTATTTTAAAGACCATGCAATTAATTATATTTAATGGACTATGAAGACTTCTATGTATTAAAGTATTTGTATATTTTGAAGTGTCTGGTGTACACAAAATGATGGGATTTTTATATAATGTGTTGAAAGACAGCAAGCTTAATTTGGTGTCTGGATTTTGACTCTGGGTAATAATAATAGGCGACAGACAAAGAAGAAGGACTTTGATGAGGATTGCCCAGATCCTTCTTTGTCATGCTTTGTTACAAAGAGAAAAATCTGGTGAAATTATACAGCCATTTGGACAAAAGGAAATACCACAAGTGATTCCCTGGCAGGCTGAGCAGCCTTTAGATGACCTCCTGGATAATCAGGAACTGTCACTTCATTTTCTTTCCCAGGATTAAAGAATTTTGTGAAACTAACTCCCACTTTCCCAGGGACAATCAGTGTACATTCTCAGCAACCTGGTTTTGTTCTGGTCTGAAAACTGGATGTTGGTAGAGGGCAGTGTTCAAATGTTTACATAAAGTTTGACTATGCTTAGAGTAATCCTCTAATTGTGCAGAATTTCATAGAAAAATTGCCTGATATTGTGGACAGAAGATAAAATGGTTTTTGTTTAGTTAAATGCCACCTCAAGTTGGTAGCTATTGCATTCAAAGGCAGTTTCATGATTTTAAGGGAGAAAATGGCTTCAGTTTTCAGAGCAGCTCTGTCCATGTGAGAGCTGTTGTTGCAGGACACTCAGAAAAAACCCAAAAAGTAGCTTACACTGTCCTGGGCATTCTCATGCTTTAGAAATGGGGACAGTGAGCACATGCCTGTTCCCCATGTGATTGTAAATTCCTGTGTGATTGTAAATTTGAAATATTTTGGTTATTGGAGAGACTCCAGCTGTATCTCTAGCTGATGGCACAATGCACATGCATGGCATGTACAGCATAACACCAGTCTATTCCAGTGATCCTGAACCAGCCCAGCTCCTCCTGCCAGGTAAGAGGTAGCATTACAGCTTATTTGAGTGGGCTTTAGCCAGATATACAGAATTATTTTAGATATTCAAGATAATTTATAAATATTCAAGATACTTTAGATATTCAAGATAAAATTAAAAGTCCACCAAGTATCACTGCAGGCCAATGACAACACCAATATGTAAAGAACACACACTAAACAATGCTTCCATTTAAAAATTACTACAGTTTTCAGGCCACTACATTGATGTTTTCATTTTTCTGTATCACCCATAACAAATGTATCCAGATATCTCACAAATGTTAATTATTAATGATCATGAGAACACTCTGTTCTTCAAACTCAGATTTTGGGTTTATTCCTATTTTGTTATTGAAAAAGCTTATGCACTGAAATTTTGGGGGAGGGAACGTCTGTGGCTTATTCTGGCACACACCTGCAATAACCATGCTTTGATTTTACCCAAAAGGTCTGTCTGGGGTGAATTAGGACAGAACTCAACAAAGCTGAGTTCTTCAGGTGCGAATGATGGTTGTTGATCAGAGCACCATCAGCAGCTGCCCTTGCCAATGGGCTCAACTCCTGCTCCCATCACTTTCTTAACCAGCAAATTTAGGAATGTTTCTATGAAGTAAAAGCTGACACAAAAATGAGGAGCAGAGAGTAATGGTAAGTGTATGATAACGTACATGGCATTTGGGAGCAGAGCTCGTTGGTTATTGGTTTGAAGCATTGAGCTGGAGGAGAGTTTAGAGCAGATATTCCTGGGGTCAGACAGTCACACTGCACAGAGCAGGGTTGTTCACAGGCTGTGGGGTTACAGCAAAGCTGTTCTGAGGAAGGCTGCTGGTTTTATTTAAATTTATTTAATGATCTTGTGTCCTAGCTGCAGGTCTCTGTCCTGCACCTGCAGTGTGACTATGTGGTAGCAAGAAAACAAGAGGGAAGAGAATAGTGATTAGAGAGAGCTTCCCTCCTGTTTAACTTAAAATACAGTATCACAGATTTAACAACAGAGGGCAATACATCACTGAGGAAGATGAGAAAGGCAAAAAAAGCCCCAGTTTTTACTTGGTGATTCATGGCATTTTTTTCCTGGGGTGTGTACTGCAGGACCATCCTAGAGAACTTATAGCATGGAGTGAAACCACCTGCTCCAATATCTGCTGGTTGTTCTGGTGAAAGACAGCACCAGTGCCTGAGCTTATTACCCTTGCTATTAATAAAATAGGTTACCTTTTTTGTCTCTCCTGAAGAACGCTCCACCTTGTCATCTACCAGGGAGGCTGTGGAAAAGAATTCCCTTGGAGCTCTTGTGCCTACTCTCCCCTCACCTGGCGGTGGTTAAGGCTAGAGCAGGGGTGTGGGCCCTGGGCCAGCAGCTCCTCTGCTTTTCTTAGTGTACCTGGAAGAACTTCAAGCTGAGGTAAGTCCTTACTCTGTAAGCATCTTTACTCTGTACAGCATTTTTATTTACAGTATCAGAGCCTATAACTTTAAAAATGTAGCTTATATTCAAAGCATCTTAAATTATTATAATGGTATTAATTCAAATAGCAATTTTTTTTCTTGCTAAAAAAAGGTCCAGGGCTTGAATTTTTCACCATTTTAGATTTGTGTGTAGCCACAGAAATGATATTCTGACCTTCTCATTCAATGTAATTAGCCAAATCTGACTTTCCCAGACTCTGTCTTTAGACAAATCTCTTGTCTCCATGCATTTTTAATAGGTTTGTTTGGTTGGATTTTTTTAATGGAAAATGTAGTGGTGGAAAGCAAAAATACTCCCTGCTTTGGAACAAGGAGAGATAGAATTAAAAGCTTCCATTTTCCAGAGCAGGACAGAATGATTTCCAACTCCTGGACCTCTGAAAGCAAATGGGGATAGGGAAATGAGTCAGTAGTTGCAAGAATAAAGAGTCATAAAATTCTTAACCTTCTAGAAACTGTTAGAAAAAAAATTAATATAAACCTGTGTGCATACAAAATGAGCTTTGCCTGGGTGTGACACGATGCTCACACAAGGTCTTGTTTCTCACAGACTGTCCTGTGCTCTCCTGGTATCACTGAAAATTGTTAGGCAGCTGACTTGAAAACTTGGTCTGTGTAGAGTGTAACTGAATTAATTCCAGTATTGACTCAGGACCACATTAATTATATCTTGGCCCTAATCATTGTTGGCTTCAAGCTAAAAAGATAAATCATTTTTCATTGATGTTAAAACTGTGCCCAGGCTCTAATGTCATTGGAGCACAGAGCACTGTGGAGCACAGAGTGCTAAAAATAAGGGCTTGCTGTAGACACAGCACTTCTTGTGAAACAATGAGTTTAATTATAATGTATGTGAGTGCCAGATCCTGACATGTTAATTTAAGTATTTATAATGTGTATGAAGCAATTCAGAAGGATTTTTAACATTTTTGTGACCAAGTCTGTGGCAGCTTTATTATGGAGTATACTCAATTGAAAGCTCAGTCAGTCCAAGGGGAAGCATTCATCAGCTGTGTTTCTTTGATCCAGCCAATTGTTTTACTGACACCTAGAGTGCTAATTAATTGCCCAGCCTCACAAATTAGGGACCATTGTCTCTTACTCTAAAGTGGGAATTTTGCTGTAGAGAGTCATATGTGTTATCTCCATACGTGTCCTTAGCTGCATGTTGAACGAATGTTCAACACCAAGACAACTGCAGAGCCAGCAAGGATGGCTCTAGTGCCACGTCTGTCACTTGGCCAGAAAACTTGTCCTAATTTGAGAAAGGAGAGGATGCCTGTAGAAAACTATCAATGCTACAGTTCGTCCATGTAACATCAGTGTCATCATCATCTTGGTGAGGGTTCTGGGGAACATGACCCAAACTGTTCCTGCCTTGGACTTTCTAGGACAGGTGACCTTTTTGTTTTATCAGAACATCAGTATGAGAAGAATTCTAGGATGCATTTTTCATTTTGTGCACAGTCTTAAGGGCAGCGCTGTACTCGGCAGTTAAATAACAACTGACAGAAGTCAAAATAGTGATAGGGCCAAAGGATGTCTTGGGTCAGCTCCAACCTGATCTAGAAATCAGTGTTACTGTAACTGCAGTACATCTTATTCTCCTTTGTTTCAAGACCTAGTGTACCTGGGAAGGAAAAGAAAATCTTTAATCATAAGGGTTTGGGGTTTTTTAGATATGGCTATTTGCTAAACTATAGAATTAAAGTTAGTTTAACAATGAACAAGAGTACTGAGAATTCCAAACCTAAAAATTCAGGCTTATGCTGTATATTTTCTACTCAGGTTTTTGGGGTTTTTTGTTTGTTTGTTTGTTTTGTTTGTTTTGGTTTTTACCCTGTAATTCCTGTTCATGCCACTGGGTTGTTTTTTGTCTCTCTTCCAAATTTGTTTTGGATCAACGTGGGTATTTTCTTCTTTCACCATTGTTTCCTCTATTTGTGAATACTTTTTCAAGGACTTATTCTTGATTGCTTTGATTTCCCAACTATTATTTCAGAGCTGTCATCTCATCTCCCATCTTATAGTCACTGCTTTAATGGGGGGATTCAGAAATACACTGAAACATCCCAGAAGTTATTGGACATCTTAGTAGCTGTTAACATTGGTGGATGGTCTTGATATCTACATGCTAGTTTTGTACCTTGGTACTAAATATATGGGTGGCCTATAGTATAAGGTCTATTAAATTATAGTTCTTTTTGTTTTATTTTCTAATAAAACAGGGTATGTTACTTCCTGCAAAAGAACATAAAAAGAAAGCATGTCTATGTATTGGGAAAACCCAAGCCAAACCAAAAACCCAACACACTGGGACATGTGGTTAGGAGTTCTACCTATCTGGCTGATTTAAATTACATTTGAGATCTCAAAGGTCTTTATGAAGAACGTGAAGGGACATTTCAGATGTCTAACAGTGGCTAAGAAGCTAATTTTAGGAAGGAGATTTAAGGATTCACATATTCCTATGGGAGCGATTGTGTGTTACAGTTTAAAATGATTTTGTAGAATAAAAACTTACCTCTTAATTCAGGTTCTGCATAGTCAGGGTTACAAAGGAGCTGCTGTGATGGTTCTTTGCTAGGTCAGGCAGATCTGTGCATTGCTGCCTGGTCTCCCATGCTGTGATGGGTTTGCTGCACTCTGCCTGTGCTGTGCACTCTCCTTCACTGGCCTGGTATGAGACACCAAATGTGTGGACACCAAGATAATGCAGCTCTAGAAACACCCCACATTACAAAGCAGGATTTTGCAGTAAATGAGATTATTTCTGCATTAGCTCATATTCCCTGTAGCATCCTTTGCTTCACATAGGCTCTTCAGCTGTTTGTGCTGTGCCTCCTGCAAACGTTTATCATCTGCAGTCCTGACAATAAATTGCAGCAAGCTGCACCACACCTCAGCATGTGAACTTGAATGATAATATCTGTAACTTTTTTTTTTTTCAGTAAATGTAGCTTTATAAGTAAAAAAAAAAAAAAAGTGTTTCTTGGCTGTTCTTGTATGCAAACTCTGAATGCTGGTGTTTACATAGGCAGTATGTAGTCAGTATAGCAAATGGTATTACTGTTGTAATTGGAATATTGTATTTTGTTCTCAGATGTAATCATGACAAAGAGTTGCTGAGATAAAAGCTGATGTGTGGAAGGGGTTCCGCTTGCATTTGGGTTTCAGAGTTCAGTTAAGGCTTTGCTCCATTTTTCTGTTGTGAGTGTATGTAAGATGGGAACATTGATGCCATTTAGAACCTTATTTGGAAACAGTTTAGATTGTCTTTAAGCAATAATCAGGCAGATGCTCAGAATGCAGTACTCAAGGTCCAAGCCAGCTGAATTTCTTCTAGTCAGAGCAATCCAGGCTGGATGGTCTTATTTCTACATCTGAACAAGCTAATTATTTTGTGAACTCATTGAAGTGTGATACCTGTATTACCAGTTCCAACAGAAGTTTGGAACTGAGATCAAATGATCATTGTTACTGCCTTGTCCTGTGGCATTTTGTAAGTGTAGATGAGACTACTGTTCTCTGCTGTTCCCCAGTCCTTTACTGAACATTTAGCATGTTATTAAGCTGCCTGGCTCTCTTTTATTGAATCGGATGCACTCTGGCATCAATATGTATTCTGTATGAGGGCCTTATGTATGTAAAGTGTGTTTAAAAGACAGAGTTCCACCAAGATCCTGCCCAGAGGGAATGAATCCAACTGACTCAATACTTTTAAATCACATCTTTATAGGAGAGGAAATTCACCCTTGGTTAGTTTATGGAAGAGAAATTTTTTAACTTTAATCACTCCTACAGAATAAGTTTATGCTTTTTATGAGGGTAATGCAGTTTGCAGTGTGCCAGTGGGTTTCTGCAACAGAAAAGCAGCCCTGACAAATAACCCCTTTATACAGATGATGCAGCTTCTTTGTAGCTACAACTTGGTAACGTCTAGATATAAAAATACCATATGAGAGCAAAACCCCAGTGAAAACAAATGGGACTTCCTGTGAAGCAGAGTCAGCTGCACTGTCACAGTGCTCTTGGTCGCTGAGGATTTGTCCTGCCAGCTTGCTTTATTTCTTTGTCCAGGTCTTAAGTTGTTGTTTTTTAAATTACACACTTGCAACTGCAAACAGAGAAACTGCAACACATCTGTAGTGACCTGCCTTGACTACACAGTGGTTAAAATGCTACTGAACTGCCCGTTGGCTCTAAACACAGGAACTACCTTCTTTCCTCCAGGCAAGTTATGTCTTGTTGAATAGGATTGCTTCTGCAAATGGCTTGAACTTTCTACCTTATTTATTCTCAATTCTATGGGGTAAAAGGTCTCTTAAACAACTCTTGAGCTTTTTAAAGAAAAAAAAAACCAAACACATTTTTCCAAAACAGGGAATTGACATTTTCAGTTCTCTGTTCTGTTTATCTCCTCATCTCTCTGTTTAGACAGCTGTTAATCATAGAATACACGAGGTTGGAAGGGACCTCTGGAGATGGTCTTGTCCAGTTCCTGTTGGACTAGACAGTAACATTAGGATCAGCTTTCCTCTTGCTCCGTCCTTCTCCATCAGACTGAGCCACAATGGCAAACCTCTTCAGCTCTGGCACAACGCTTCCATTTCCATTTTATTTGTTCATTTCTGTACTGGAAGGATAAGTGACAGCTGTACAAAGCTACACAATACCAAGTGCAGGGGCACTTCTGTAACCAATTTCAGATGGGGTCTGACCCCTCTTCTGTTAAAGGCAGTGGGGTCTGTCCCCAGCAGAGCTTTACCAAGCACTCCCCCAGTAAAGTCTTTCTGACTTCTTATTTTCCTTTTACCCTAAGTGTGGACAACAGGACATGGCAGCCCCCAACCTGGCTCCAAGCACATGGGAGGAGGAAACATACCTGTTGAGATCCTCACCAGCTTAAAAACACAGGAGCAATCACCACAGCTAAAGCTGAGGGAGAGGCTGCTGACACAGACAGCAAGAGAAGGGCTCTGAAGGGGCTGCAAACTAAAGTGAAGGCTGATACTAAAACTCTCTTCAAGAAGTCATTTGCTGGGATATGGAAGTGTCACATGGATAAATCTCAGCACAGGGACAGGGCTGGGCTGAGGTGCTGTCAGCCCGGGGCAGCAGGGTCCCTCTCCAGCAGATTCACTGGAGTCTTGTGTGGTGGGTTTACATTGGCT
>VYZX01027916.1:7601-26059 GCA_013401335.1 Brachypteracias leptosomus | reverse complement strand
TAAAAAAAAAAAAATTGAATTTGACTACTTGCATACTACATAAACAACAGCTTTTCTCTGCTGTTTTTCTCTTTACCATTCTCTGCTCCTGCAGCCAAATGGTAGAGTGTGGCTTACATCCACACACTCAAATTCTCTTCTCCCGTATCCACATTAACAGGTATATACTAAATACCTTGTCTGGCCTTATATCAGTGGGAGTTTGTTTGCATAGCCCAAGTGGCATCAGGGAGGCTACTAAGTCAGGGGAGATAACCATGGGCTGGTGTCCGAGGCCAGGCCTTTTATTCAGTACTACATACATAGCCTTCCAGATCAAAACCAATTTGCTTCATTGTTATAAATACTGACCAGAAGCCCCAGCTTACCCAAGCACATCCAAGGTTAATAGAAAAGTCATCAGGCACAAGAAAGTCCACAACTTAAATACGAAGCAACTCATAGATTTCATAAAGGGCTATTAAGGTCATAAAACTGCAGCTACCATCTTCCTTCCCATTATCAACTCTTAGTCCAAGTTCTAGAAGTATAAAATAAAATAGTCCTCTCCTTGTTTGTGAGAAGGGTAAATAGTCCAATTTTTGAGTCCATTCCGCGGACAGATTTAACTGAAAACAACACTGAACTTCAGCTATTTGGTATGTATGAAGAAAAATGTAAAGTTCTTCGAAACCACAGGGACAAGTCATAGAAAGCTGATTTCATCATAGTCATTTTAACAGTAAGAATGAGACAACAGGCAGCTCATGCACTTCTATCACCACAAACACTTCCAACAAGGGTTAATTTCATATCTGGCATAATAGCTAGTAATTGAGCATCAGGGTAATTGGAAGTAATGGCTTGTGTCAATAGTACTTCTCAGAAATGTAGATTTATTTGGTAAGATCTCTTGGTATGTACAAAGTTTATTTAAGCCATGACTATAAAAGAAGCTGAATAGTATAACTATTGTGTCACCTACTAAAGATCCCATTACAAAAAATACCCTAAAGAACCAATTGTGAAATTATCCTTTTCATATTATTTTGTAAATCAGGACTTAAATAACATAATTTCTTGGCTATTTTGATGTCCTTTTGGAATGTGTCCTGTAAGAGATCACTGAGCATATATATGAATAATTATCTAAATTATAAACTTGATGTCATGTGCAAACATGCTATAGACAAACCTAAACAAATAATCTTTTTCTCTAGTCAACACAAAAGCACTGAACTTTTCTGCTTTTATCATCCTTGGGAACACTGGGCATGACTGAGAAGTTCTGTCACATGGAAAGTGAAGCTAGAAAATACATTTTTCATAAAATTGTAACAGATATAGAGGCAGACATAGAGCATTGAACTTTGCCAATTATGAGCAATATTTTCTTCCATTAAACATTTACACGTCATTGTTCTGTAGTTAGGTCTAAGTTTACCTAAAACACAAGTGGAAGTACAGAGAACAAATAATTAGATTTGTAATTTGCTGTGAATTTTCACCTGTAGGTTAATCAGCCAGAATGTAAGTATAAAACATAGTGAATGATTATGAAAAAGTAAATGAAATCCTAGAATGTGTGAAGGAAAGTATTACTCTTAGAGATAAGGAAGTATTACTGCAATTAGACAAGGCACTGGTAAGACTTCTTCTGCAATGCTGCGTACACTGTTCAGATAGCTCATGTTTAAGAAAGATTAATTAAACTGCAATAGTTGCAGAGAAGGACTGCTAAGATGATCAGAGAAAAAAGAGCTTATCTTGTAAGAGACTAAAATAACTTAATGGAGTCTGATAGGGTATATCATTGCTCTCTATAAATACTTCAGAGGTAGATAAACGCTAAAGAAGGAGAAAGCTATTTAAACTAAAAGAAAAGGTTGACACAAGAACAAATGGGTATAAATGGGGAAACTTAGGCTGGAAATTAGAAGAGTGAGTGAAGTTCTGGAAGGTCTAAAAGAACAAATCTAACTAGTTTAAAAGTGAGAAAGACAAGTTCAGGAACATAAGACATATTTGTGTAAGAGTAGGAAAGAACTTGGCATGATGGCTAGGAAAATCCTTTCTGCTCCCTATTTGGAGCTTTCCAGTATGACCCCTGCATCTTCCACATTAAGAACTCAGGAAAGCAATCAGAATATAGTTATTTGACTGGTAAAGGATAAAAGACTGTCACTATTGGTTAACTTGATGGTTCAAAATGCAAAGTATTTCAAACTCCAGAATAATGATATGTAGAAAACCTACTGAGTCTAGAGCCAATGCTTTATCTGAACCCTTTATCTCCAGAAAAAGCAGGAAAGAAAGAAAGGGTATTCAAGGGCTATTCTCTCTTAGTGTTTGTGTGGACACAGAATTGTGTAACTGGGAATGCAAAGGCAGAGAACAGGAGCCAAAAAACAGAAAATTTCTTTCTTGCATTTAGGGAAAATTTTACAAAACAAGTCAGCAAAAAACTTAACATTTAGTGTGGGTTGCAAAGTCAATAAAAGAGGAAAGTCTTTGGATTTTCTGTGTCCAGTTCTGACTTGTTACTGGTTTCAGCCCTTTTTCTTACATCTTTCACAATCTTTAAATCTTAGTTTCTTTCTATATCCACTTCTTGCACACTTGATTCTTTCCTACTAGTTTATTTACTTTTATTTTTATTTCCTTTATTCCTTTGTTTTTTGAACTCCAAAGCAAATTTTGGAAATAGCATTTGCATTTTTCCCACCTGCCTGTATGACAGCCTTTCCACCTGCAATAATGTTGTTTGGTTAGACTGTTAATACCTTAGGATAAGCACAGTCTATTGCTCTGAATGTTGTATTGCCTAACACAAAATAGTCCAAATTTCCCCTGACAATCAACCTTGACAGGTTTATTTATATGAATTAACAAAATATTGTGAAGAAACTCAGTTAATTGAAATCAGTTCATTTATTTCTCACTGCTGGATTTCTACTTGCCCTGGTCATCATTTTTTTTATATCTTCTGCAGAAATTTGATAATACACTATACCTCAAGGCCACTGATGTATAAGTGAGATTTTAAGAATCTGCAAATAATGTAGAGCATAAACTTACTTTATGCTTTAGAAAGGTCTTCACTGCAGTCCTGAGAAAAAAAAAATCGTAATGTGCAGGTCTAGCTGACAGTCCAAATATAATAATTTTTTTTTTTCAATTATACATTTTGATACAAGAGTACTGGAAAATTCTGTATTTGTTGCTAAGATGCTTCTTGTTAGGTATTCAATTTGATTTGCTTTTATGGTCCAATTTGTTATTGTGATCAATTGCTGTTGTGGGTTGACCTTGTCTAGCCACCAGGTGCCCACCAGACACCCACCAGGCTGTTCTATTACTCCCCCTCCATCAATAAGACATAGGCAGGAAAAGTGCAACCAAAAGGTCATTGGTCAAGATAAGGACAGGAAGACCACTTACCAATTACCATCATGCGCAAAACAAGCTTGACTGGATTGAGAACTGGCTGAATGACAGAGCTCAGAGGGTTGCGATCAGTGCTGCAGAGTTTAGTTGGAAGCCAGTTGCTAGTGGTGTTCACCAGGGGTAAGTACTGAATCCAGTCTTGTTCAACATACTCATCAATGACCTGGATGAAGGTATAGAATGTACCCTCAGCAAGTTTGTTGATCATACAAAACTGGGAGGAGTGGTTGAGAAATAAGAACAAACCTAAAAAAATCTCCTCTGCACCCTTCTTCCCAGGCTCACGTTCATTCTCAACTCTTCTATTAACTCCTTCTCAATCCAAGCAGCACAGGGGGATGGGGAATATGGATTGCAGTCAATTCATCACACATTGTCTCTGCTGCTCCTTCCTCCTCATATTCTTTCCCTGCTGCAGTTTGGGGTTCCTCCTGCAGGATACAGTCCTTCATGACCATCTCCAACAAGTATCCTTTCCACAGGCTGTAGTTCTTCACAAACTTCTTCACAAACAAAAGCATAGGTCCTTTCCACAGTATACAGTCCTCTTGACATGGAATGGAATACATCCTGTCAGAAAACCTGCTCCTGTGTGGGCTCCTCTCCATGGGCTGCAATTCCCCTCAGGATCCTGCTCCAGCACGGACTTTCCAAGGGCTGCAGCTTCATCCAGGGTACAATCTGTAGCTCCCAGGTTAGGTCCTCATAGGCCACAATGTGGATATCTGCTTCACCGTAACCTCCATGATCTGCAGGGGCACAATCTGCATCACCACCGTCTTCACCGCAGGCTGTAGGAAAATCTCTGCTTTGGCACCTGGAGCACCTCCACTACCTCCTTCTTTTCTGACCTTGGTGTCCGCAGTTGTTTCTCTCTCATAGCTGCTGTTGCACAGAATTTTTTTACCCTTCTTAAATGTGTTATCACACAGACACTACCAATGTTGCTGATTGGTTCAGCTTTGGCCAGTGGTGAGTCTACCTTGAAGCCAGCTGGAACTGGCTCTTTCCAATGCAGGGACAGCTTCTGGTGTCTTCTTAGAAAAGCCATCCCTGCAGCCTGCCTGCTACCAAAACTTTGCCATATAAACCAAATACACAAAAAACTCCTTAGTATGATTTTCAGGATCTGCACTTAACACTACCTAAAATTTCAGATGCCAAGCTTCTCTTTTATTCTAACATTTTAGGCACATCTATTTGCAATTGAACATATTAATAAAACAACCTCACTATACTATAGCATATATTCTGTAAAGCTAGGTATTTATAGTCTATCAAAAAACATAAAAATAGAAGACAGGCCATCAGTGGTCAGATCATGGGTCTATCTGGTACGTTATGTATTCTCCTGTCAGTCCAGTCCAGACTCAACCCTGTAGACATAAAAGGATTTCTACAACAGAACAAGAACAGTGCAAGCCTATATGACTTTTCCCTGGAGTATTCTTCCTGTCTTTCTCTGATATTACAGCTTAGGGACTTTCCTGAGCCATATGATTTGCCTGAGCCTGCTTCGTAACCCTCTTCCAAGTACTTCCCCAATCTTCCCTGGACCTGTACACACTTCTGGTACACTTGCTACCCTTTGACACAAGGTAACACATGTCTGTAGTCTGTCATACCTCTTTTTCGTTGCTTTCAACCTGAATCCTAAAGACTTGATAGCCCCTAAATTTTGTACTAAAAGAGATAAACTACCCACTTCATATCAGTTATGATTTTACAGACATGTATTACATGGTGCAAGGTTGTTCTTTTTCCACACTGACAACTCCTGCCTGTCCTAGCATTTCTGTGCTCTGAATCTTTTTTTCAGGTCCTTTTTTTTTCATGTTGAACAGCACAGCTCCTGGTATTGACCCTTGCAGAGCTTTCCTGGTCACTCCACCACAATAATCACATTGAAAGTCCACATATCCCTATCCCTTATTACTTACCTATCTTTCAAAAAAAGTATTATGCATAGGAGTCTTCCTGCTCTATGCCATTTTGCTTAACCTACATAGCCTCTGGCAAAGTACTTCATCAAAAGCCTTTCAGAAATCCAGCAATATGACATCAACGTTTATCCACATGTTGCTTGATGCCTTGACTTCAAAAGAGGACTTTCTACTGGAATGCAGAACAGAATTGTACCCCCATTCTGTTTTTATGAAGCAGAGAAAGGAACAAGCTTATTTTTATGTTTACTGCTGTGATGTAGTATTTTACATGGTCTTTATTGTCAGTATCACTTCTCAAGTCATACTATCAATATTTGGCATTTTAGAAAATTAATCACTCAATTATATCCATATATTCACATTTTTAAAATACTTTAGAAATTACAGTTTCATCACCCTGCTCATCAGAATGAGCTGGAGCAAACTAAGTTGGAGTCTACCCTAGGAGTTTGTCCCCAGATATCTTTCAAATCTGCTCTGGTCTAAGAATGAGGAACATTGCTAGTTCTTTGTTACTGTTCTTTTAAC
Source organism: Brachypteracias leptosomus (assembly GCA_013401335.1). Lineage (NCBI taxonomy): Eukaryota > Metazoa > Chordata > Aves > Coraciiformes > Brachypteraciidae > Brachypteracias > Brachypteracias leptosomus. Next base: position 20,159 of record VYZX01027916.1, on the reverse strand, counting down.
AGACTACTTCAAACTCCATTGTTGCAATCTGTCATCTCTAATTAACATTAAATCACTCAAAACTTTAAAAAAATATAACTAATGCTGAGTCACTTTATTATGACAAACTTTCCTATTTTCAATAAACAGCCCCTCATAAATCTATACTGAGTAGTAAGCTAAATTAACTACATCAGGAAGTCACTTTAGAATGAGAATTCATTAAAGACAGTGACAGTTTAGCAGGAGACAATACAGTACTCATTTCAAAAGCTATGGAGAAAGCCTCCCTTGATCAAAACCTCTGTTTACTTGGGGAAAGGGTAATTTAATTATCTATCTTCCTGACAAAAGGCATCCTTGTTGACTCAAGTTATAGATATTAGCATATAGGGAATTTATTGTTTCACTTAGTCTAACAGCCCATCATCAAGGATACTTTGCCTTAAAAATGAGCACTGAAAAGTCAAAAAACAAATAAGAAAACAGGCAAAGGTTGAAAGAGAAAAGAGGACAAGCTATTGAAAGTCTCATTTTCCTGGCACCAATTTTGCTGAAGTATAGCCTACCTCAACTGTGCTGAAGGAAAGTATTTACTTTTGTAATACCTAGTTTCAAGTATATATTAACGCTAGTGGAAGTTTTAAACAAGGCAATTTAAGTTATGCTGCCTTGGTCTCAGAAAATTTCTTCTTTGTCTTGCTGCAGGCAATTGTCTATCCCATCACCCAGCAGCCACCTCCTTAGTGAGCAGAGGACTGCTGCTGACTGCTCCTCTCTGGAAACTAACTGAGATATTTCCTGATTATGACCAGTCCCCCAAAATTCTTTCTTACCCAAACTGTAGCTGAAGGAGCAGTGGTGAAGAGTTTGCTAACAGCCTTGCCTCAATAGATAGCCCATCTTCCCAGTGAAATCTTCCATTGATGGCAATGTAGGAACATTCTTGAGAGGAGTAATACAAAAAAAATGGAACAAGGAAATTTTTGGAAAAGGCAAATTAACGATTCTGTGAAAGAGAGCTTGGAAATATGCTCTATTCAAATGCATAGAAAGGAGATAAACTTAAACGGTGGACAGAGGGAGTAAGGAATTCTCAGTTACGCAAATCACTTGGGGTTTGGGAAAATATTACAGAATCCTGAACACAAATGATGTGAAAAGGAAAGGACTGAAAGTTCTTTTGCAAGACATTCACGGAAGAGGAAAAGCCAGGAACCTTTAGTGGAATTTGGGTCATAACTAGCTGTTGAAAAAGTGAAATAATTTGAAGAGAAATTGAGAAGGAAGGAAGGAAGGAGGGAGGAAGGGAAGGAGAGAGGGAGGGACAGAGAGAAGGAGAGAGGGAAGGAAGGAGAGAAGGAGGGAGGGAGGGAAGGAGAGGAGTGAGTGAGGGAGGAAGAAAATTGTGAGAGGAAAAATTCAATATATTCCTTCTGAGATCTCTGCTGAAAAAATTCAGTAGGCTTAACCTTAAGATTAAGAGGAGTGTTTTGCTACTTTTTCTGCTGTGTGTCTTTGTTAGGGTTACTTTTCCTTTGCCTTTATAATCAAAAGGGATTTTTTTCAATAGTTTCCAGTATTTTGAAATCAAAACAGCCAGCTCACTATTTTAATTGGCTTCTGAACTGATCAGTAGAAGTCACGATCTGTTCCTGTACTGTAGAGAGACTCAAGGAGCTGCTTGGAGATGCATATACATCACAAAAGTGACAGTGTTCCCTCATCATATAGTAGTTTCTGATGGTAACTGGCACAGCTGTGGAATAGAGCATTTGCATCACTTGCAAAGGGAGCAGTTTCACAGCCTGTGAATGCTGCCAAGGAATACTTCACGTTGTGCCAACATAAATCTGAAGGTCACTGAGCAAGTACTTATGCAGTTCAAATAATTAATTATTTGGATCAAAGATCATAAAATAAGTATATAAGCAAGCAAATGCAATCTCTGCATTTAAACCAACATATAATGGCATTAAAAGTATTATTAGAAACATTGAAATATTATTAAATTACATCAAGTGTAGATTAATGTAATAAAATACAGATAAAAACAGTAGCTACATAATGCTCATTACATTTGATAAGGGGTGAAACATAGCACAGTCTCATTTACAGACTTTTTTTTTTTAATCTGGGAGGGTTTTGTGCAAAATTAGTCAATATTTCATTTTTGTTTGTTCAGCATGTGAAGATCACTTTGCCAGTTGAAATTTTCCTGGAAATCTGCAATAATTTGATTTTTCAAAGATATTTTTTCACTTCAGTTTTCAAAATGAAAAGCTGCTAAAGGAGGTGATCGAGAAAACATAACTAAGAAGTCATTTTGTGCAAACACAGCATTTATATTTTCTGAATAATGTAAACACTTAACTTATAATAGACATATTTTAATATGATTTTAATATCTCCTAAATGTTTTCTTTTCAAGAATATTAGAATTTTATTAACTGTTTCATTCTGACACAGAGTAAGACACAATATTTATTTGGGAGATGAGCATTAAAAAACAAAGATTGCATTTAAACAAGAAACTAAATGCTGATTTTGGCTGTTGATTAGAAATAATGACATAAAAGTGCAAATATGAGCTCAATATGAGTGAACAGTGTGCTGCAGCAGCAAAGAAATCCAACATGATACTGGATTGCATCAACAAGGGCATCATCATCAGAGATAAAGAAGTCATTATCTCTATTCAGTGCTTGTCCAGTCACACCTGGAATACTGTGTTCAGTTTTGATCCCTACTGTACAAAAAAGCCATGGACTGGCTGGAGAGAGTCCAGAGAAGGGCCACAAAGCTGACCAAAGGACAGGGAAGCTGCCATATGAGGACAGGCTGAGAAAACAGGATTTGTTCGGCCTTGAGAAAGTAAGGCTTAGGAAAGACCTTATCACCTTGTTCCAGTATTTAAAGGGTGGCTACAGAGATTATGGAAATTCCCTTTTTGCAAGGAGTCATACAGAAAAGACCAGGGGTAGTTGGTACAAGATACTCCTGGAGAGATTCCAATTGGACACAAGAGGACAATTTTTCACAAGAACTATTGGTCATTGGAATAATCTACTCAGGGAAGTGATGGATGCCCCACCATTGGACACTTTTAGGGTTTGTCTGGGCAGGATACTGGGCCTTTTTGTCTAGACTTTGCTTTTGCCAAGATGGTTGGAAAAGATGTTCTTTGAGGTCCCTTCAAGGGACCTGGTATTCTATGCTTCTATGGCAACAAAATGTCTAGGAATAGACTGGGNCAGATCGAGAGAGGTGATTCTGCCCCTCTGCTCTGGTGGGACCTCAGAACTTATAGTGGCCTTTCAGTACCTGAAGGGGGCCTACAAGAAAGCTGGAGAGGGACTGTTTACAAGGACATGTAGTGGTAANCTGGTATTCTATGATTCTATGGCAACAAAATGTCTAGTAATAGACTGGGCAAGCAGGAAGGACAAAGATTGAATATTGAGGTCAGTAAAGGAGAGTCTAAGGCCTAAGCTTTATTGTATCTCTGTTTTGGTATTTCTTCTTTACATTGTTTTTCCATCTGGTTAACTGCAAACAGCTGCTGACGTGATAAAAGGTTTAGCTGTAGCTTACCAACGTAATGGCAAATGCTGACATCTTTACCTCAATAATGAGCAATGCCTCATTTAAGTGAATTTGAATCACAAATTGTTACTTTTTTTAAAAAAGGATGAAGCAAATGCTTCGCATTCCAGAACTGTTGCATACTACATTGCATTCACATTCTGATCTGTACTGGGACCAGTGCTGTTTAACATCTTCATCAATGATATAGACAGTGGGATTGAGTGCACCCTCAGCAAGTTTGCAGGTGACACCAAGCTGACTGGTGCAGTTTACATACCAGAGGCATGGGTTGCCATCCAGAGGGACCTGGAAAAGCTTGAGAAGTGTGCCCATGTGAACCTCATGAGGTTCAACAAGTCCAAGTGCAAGGTCCTGCACCTGGGTCAGGACAATCCTTGCTACCAATACAGGCTGGGGGATGATGTGATAGAGAGCAGCTCTGTGGAAAAGGACTTGGGGGTACTGGTGGATGAAAAGCTGGACATGATCCAACAATGCAAACTTGCTGCTCAGAAGGCCAATCACATCCTGGGCTGCATCAAAAGAAGCATGGCCAGCAGATCGAGAGAGGTGATTCTGCCCCTCTGCTCTGGTGGGACCTCAGAACTTATAGTGGCCTTTCAGTACCTGAAGGGGGCCTACAAGAAAGCTGGAGAGGGACTGTTTACAAGGACATGTAGTGGTAAGAAGAGGGGCAATGGTTTGAAACTAGAGAAAGATAGATTTAGATTAGACATTGGGAAGAAGATTTTTACTATGAGGGTGGTGGAACATTGGAACAGGTTGCCCAGAGCGGTGGTGGAGGCCCCATCCCTGGAGACATTCAAGGCCAGGCTCGATGGGGCTCTGAGCAACCTAGTGTAGTTAGAGATGTCCCTGTTGACTGCAGGGGGATGGACTAGATGACCTTGGAAGGTCCCTTCCAACCCTATGCATTCTATGATTCTATAAATGTGGTAATCCCTTCTACTGATTTATAGTTGTTTAAGCCTCTATAACCTTCTACTCTTTACTGCAAAGAAGAAATATTCTCCCAATAGGCCAAATGGGATCTTTAAGATTAAGCCACCTATCTGTTTCTATCTTACTGCTGATATAGTTGTTAGTGCATTTGTTATGCATGGATGTTTTAAAAGAGCAGTCGCTTAATAAAGTTACTGGTTACATAAAAGGTCAAATTCCAAACTTAAAAGAATGTGCTATTTCCATTGAATTAGTTTGTTGGAAAACTTTATTATACCATCTTTCCTCTTAATTACCTTAAGAGTCTCATTTAATTTGCAAATATCCAGATGTTGTGCTGTCTTTCAGGTCACTGTTACACTGTGGTAGTGACCTTAGCAATGCTGAGGTAAAATGACTTTCCAAATGAATGGATTTCATGACAGACAGGCTAATACAAGAGAATGACGCTGGTATACAAATTTTGCTTTAGACCATGATTTTCATAAAGTGGAGCTCGTAAAGTTGAGCTGATCGGAGATGCCCATCTGGGCCTCTAACAGATAGTATCAACCATCAGTGAAGGAAAGAAATTACTGTTCAGACTACATTTATGGACCTGATCAGGGCAAGAAAGAATTAACTGTACAGTCTATATTGAAATTCCACTGACAGAACTGGAGTAAACATCATTGGGAAAAGAAAGGATCTCTTTTTTTTTTTAAAGGAATCAGTCAGGTACAGAATTTTCTTGCTTGAAATCATATTTATGTATTGACTGACTGTGGTATAGATTCAGTTCAGGGCAAGAAAAGTATCCAGGAAAAAAATAAACAAACTTATTTGAGGTAGAATCTACATCAATAATGAAATATGTTAACCTTGGTTTTTTAGAGTCCCTTTTCAGAGTTCTGTAGTATTGTCATTATAAATTCTGTCCATTTGTTTGGTCCAGCAATTATAGGATATAGAACATGCCAAGTATTCCTCCCCAGTGGATATGACAGGATACATTAAATTTTGCATTGTAACTAGTGTTTCTGAACTTTCTGCTGCAATTGTTTTGCTAATAACATTTGCAAAATAATACTGTCTGGAATTGTGGCTATGATGTATTCTCAATTCTAATTAAAGCTGTGTAGGAAAAGAAAAAATAACCTTGAAGACAGGAATGTAATGTGTCAATGCAAGAAATAGGGCAAAAACACTTTTATTACTTACTGAAAAACTAGAGAAAGCATAAAAGACATTATAGCCCATAACAAATGTACGCAAAGAGATTGTGCCAAAATGTACACTATGTTCACGCACTATGGCTTGATTTGCTTGCCACTCTACCTTCATTTTACCATCAATATTGATGCTGTAATCTCTTACATGTCTTTGCATGGAAATAACCCTTGTTCCAGAGTAAAATGGGGTATTTCAGAACTATATATATTCTGTCTCATATCCACAAGTCCAGTGTTATTGTGAATTCCTGAGTCACATTCAAAATGTGTTCCTGGCCAGGCTGCTCACACCTGCCTATGTTTATTTGGCATGTAACTGTTTTTATGAACAATATCATCTAAGTGAGGGAACAGGGGGTTTGAAGACAACAGTTTTGCTGATAAACACAGCAAGAGTGTATTTAATGTGATTTTTGTAGCCCAGAAGGCTAACTTGCCTTTTCTAAAGTTAAATGTATAAGATTACTTCAGAGAGAGCACCATCTTTCAGTGTAATAAATCTCTTTAGTAATTTTTTCATAGAACCTGGAGGAATAAAAATCTTCAGATTGATACATGACTTTTTATCCCTATAAAATCTAGAGTTCACATCCTTTCTGTTGTTGAATTCACCATGTCTTGTTTACTGGTGTGCTCATTTAGTATGGTCTTATATCAGTTTGGCATGTCTACATTCCCAAAAGCCAGTTCAGTGATTTTATTTCTAATTTATTCCTTGCTCAAGAAGCCTTTATCTTTGAAAACTAACTGAGGTCATTCCTTTGCTGCTTCAGAATCACCTATAGCTAAGTTTATGGTGCTATAGTCTTATATATAGAGAGAGTACTGTTGTGGAAGTTGTCATGAAGACATTTTTTGGAATACATATTCAAGTAGAAAAAAAAAGCATTTGGTTTGTTTCCTTTGGCCTTACACTTTAAACAAAGGCTTTGTAATCTGTCTAGCAGAGTTATACTTTCTTGTGCACACTATGATTACATCATTCAATATGTGGTAGAAAAAGTAGAAAACAGCTGGATGTGTTTAGTAGTTATGCAAAGTTAAGTTTAACCTTCCAACTGATATAGAAAAGAAATAAGACTTTTTGGCTTTTTGCAGGTGGATGTTTGGGTTTTGTTTTGTAAACTGGATGAATTTTTCCAACTGAGTGGAAAATAAGTGCATAGAGAAAGAGTGGATGTCTTTCTCAAAAGTAAGTGACTCCCTGTGGCTCTGATACATGTAATTTTTGGCTAAACAGCAGAGAATGTCTGGAGGTTCAGGTAAGACTGTCTGTCTATCCTTTATGAAGAGATATCCATTATTTCATCCCCTAAAGTATTCTGGCCATTTTGGTACAGCTGTCCTTTACAAAGACTGATCAATACCTAACTATGCAGTTGATAAACCAAGATTCAGGCAGCGTATGAAATGTCCAGAGAAGTCTTTTATTGGCAATAGATCAGTGTAATGAAAATAAGCAGAATATTATTTACCTTTAAATGTTATTTAGAGCAGTGCCTTTTTTTTTTTTTTTTTGTAAATGATTGTCGTGCTTCTCTCTCATTTTTTTAGGAAAACCTAGTGCTCAGGTCTTTTTTATTTTGTTTAAAACTAAATTTCTGGACCTGCAAATTTCAAACTCATATTTTTCCAGCAGTGTTGCTTCTGTCTAGTCCTTGCAAATAAGATGTTAGTCTTTTAAAGTTTGTTGGAAGGCATTAGGAAGGGTTTAGGGGTCTATGACATGTGGCATTAAGTAAGGTGTAGGTCCTGTGAAAGCTGGTGAATTGCTGTTGCATAAGAACTCTAGTCTTGTCAATCTTTTCCAATTTGTGATTCTATGAAGTAACTTTTTTCTTCATAATCTATGCTCTCAGAGCCCATAATTGTGCCTGATCAATTGTGTCGTGACGGAAAGCATCACTGAATGCTTTCATAGCTAAAAATCTGTTTTTACAGACACCTACTTACATTCTGCAAATATACCTATCTGGAAATCTACCTATCTGCAAAACTGTGTTCACATTCCATCTTCATAAATTAGACAAATAATTATTGTTCTTTTTTATTGTCTGATTAATCTGACCTTTCTCTAAGATGTGTTTTGACTTATTCATACTCACCATGATTCACAGTACCAGTTTCACTTACACTGGGTAATACCTCACCTCAATGGTAGCACCACTGGCTTCAATGGAACATTTTTGGGAATAATTTTTTTTTTTTCAAGAATTAGACTAGGAGCTGGCCACACCGAATCATGCAAATTCTTTGTAAATGCACTAGTAGGCCATGACCAATTCATTTTGGCTAAGTGTAGTTATATCAGTATAGACTTTTCCAAAGACAAATTGCTATTATTTTTCTAAAGAATCCAATTTAAACGTAGGGTCTGTTTGAAGAAATAAAATAATAATAAATGGAAAATTCCTATTTACTCTTTTTTAATTTTCTTCTCTCAGCAGTCATCTAAGTTATCAGTATTGTTTCTACGCCATGACTGAATGATTAAAAACACAGAGGGGAGAAATTAAGTATTTTCTGCTTCTCTAAATTGTCAGTGCTATGATTAAAATCCTCCCTGAGCATGTCTTGGTATGCTTGGGAATGACTGTTCTTGAAAATGATGTGTTAATGGGATTATTCACATCATTTTCTCTGTATTATCCATATAGTCCCATTTCAAATATTTCAGTACTGCAAAGGGGAAAAAAGAAAAAAAAAAAAAAGATTTAATTTAGTACAGAATTTGGCCCTTTGACAAGAATTATACTTAACACTGACCTCAGTGCTTTCACAGTAATATGGAGAGGATTTGTTAGCATTAAAAACATTGAATTGAAACTTGAAATGAAAAATACTTTCTAAAAGATTTTTTTTTTTAAAACCAAGCCTACAAAACCCAAAATACTCTACAATAGTATGAAAATCATAATCAACTCTGAAAGCTTTCCCCCTCCACAAAATGAAATGCCAATTCAAAATTTTACTTTAGTAAACACACATCTGTCAAACTGGAGGATTTGACAAGCTGACAATTTACAACCTGTTTCCACAAGTGTGGAGTCATTACCACTGTTCACAGTGTTAGCTCCAAACTTGTTCCATACTATCACTGAAAACATGGTTTTTCTGGCATCAAACCAGCAAATTTCAAAAGCTGATCAGTTTGGGGTATAGAAAGTAGCATTTCAGATAGAGCAGACACAAAAGTATTGTCAGACTGTAAGTGCATCAGCCAATATAATTAGATTTATCATCTTGGTAACATCTTACTGAGAAACTCTTTCGGATGGCATAATTTCATTCTTTTGTCTATCAGCCATGACTGCAGTCCAACAGTTTAGCTAGCTTAGAACATTTCTGGGCAAAAATAGCCCTGCCTAGCTCTCAGTCTTATTCAAACTGGGATGCAAAATAATAAAATAATAAAGCCAGACTTCAGCAACAATTGGTTATATTGTGTTCCTCTTTTAAAGTCTGTAGAATTTAAAGAAAGTGGAAAAACTAGTTTTTATTATTGATACAAAAATGTAAGATTCTTTGGCCAAATTGTTTATCCTGATCCAAACATGTGTGAGGAGGAATTCACAGAATCATAAAATGGTTTGGGTTGGAAGGGTTCTTAAAGATCATCTAGTTCTAACCTCTCTGCCAAGGGCACGGACATCTCCCACTAGACCAGATTGCTCAGATCACCATCAAACCTAGTCTTGAACACATCCAGTGTTGGGACATCCACAACTTCCCTAGACAACCTGTTTCAGTGTCTCACCACCCTCATAGTGAAGAGCTTCTTCCTAATTTCGAATCTAAATCTACCCTCTTCCAGTTTAAAGCCATTATCCCTCATCATATTACTACAAGCCCTCAAGAAAAGTCTCTCCTCAGGTTTCTTGTAGGCCCCCTTCAGATACTGGAAGGCCACAATGAGGTCTTCTCAGAGTCTTCTCTTCTACCGGCTGAACAACACCAACTGATTACTTCTATAAGGACACTGTAAATCTAGACACCAAAAAAACCTTGCATCCTGTATTCTTGAGTAGCAAATAAGAAATGACATGACAATGAATGGATCCATGCAAGTTTCACAGAAAAACAGGACAGAATCAACTCAAGAAACAGAACAAATCTGACATTTCCCAGAGTCACTGCATATAACATTCCTGTTTCTTGCTATTGGTTATTCAGTGTGGAGGTTTGCAGCTGGACTGCAGGCCTCAATAATATTTTTGACCTTGTCGATTTGAAACCGTGCCCAGAAAAATGAGAGATAAACAAGTACAAGGACGAACATGCAACCACAAGATAGGGATGTTGTCCTAACCATGAGCAGGAGTATGCAAAAGCTATCAACCAATAGGCAGTATGCTGGTAATATGCTTAGCCAATAAATGAAGTACACAATATGTAACCTTAGGGATAAAAAGGACTGTCTGCAAGAAATAAATGGCAATGCTTGGATTACATTAGTCCGTGTACGTGTTGTTCATTGATCTCCCGCAATTCAGGACTATATTTTCTTTATTAAAAAGGCCATTGCCTGCTATAAGTAAGAGTCCTTGTTTGATAAACTTCAGAACTCAATGCTGTCAGCATTATTAAAAAGATAACTAGAGACAGATAAGCAATACTTTGACAAGCACTACAGACAACATTTATAATTTTTTCCTGGACTTAGAGAATATTTTTTTTTCATAGAAAAATTGTATCAAGAAGTAAAGACTGAGGATAATTTAAAAAACACATAGCAAAATATAGAGGGAAAAATTCTCATCCAATTCTACAAATCTCCACTTTAAAAGTAAACAGTTCTCTGTGGTTCTCTAATGCACAGTAAAAGGTGTATGTATGTATACATATTAAAAAAAAAAACAGCTTTGCAAAGGTTTGGTTGCAGGATGACACGTAGACCACTTTTTCACTTTAGTTTTTCTGCCCGTCATTTCTATCATATCTTAAAAATCTGCTGCACCCAACATATACTGAAGTCAGTAGGAGTTGCCATTAATGTCCATGGGAGTAAGATCAGGTATAGTTTTATTGTTAAATGACAAAAATTTCAAATACAGGAGTACTTTCAATATATATATTTAAGGAACAGCAATAAAAGAATTTCTGAAATAAGACCACTATCATATAGTATATATACTTTTCACTGTCAGATGCTCACTTGATGCTTGCCACCACAATTTCCTCTACCAGATTTCCAAATTTCCTGAAAAAAGTTGTGGAGTAAATACTCTGACAGATCTCATTACACATTGTGGTTTGCCAGCATACCTCTGACAATCTTTAGTAACAACTCCTGAATCCTACTAGTCTGAGAAAGGATAATTAAACTCCTTTAGAGCCAACGCCTGCTTCTACCAGAGACAGTACAGAAGCTTTTTATAGTGAAGTAACAGCTGACAGCAAGACTGAGAAGCCCTTGATGCAAGAAGCCCACAATATGTATGTAATTACATGAATTGCTTTGACACTTACTACACATTATGGTGCTAAGAAATGCTACTAATCATCTAAATATAGGAACAATATGTCTGAAAGATAAGAAACAAAAGAAACCCTTCTACTTAGTATGATCTACTACTTTCTTGTGTGCATGTATGCACACCACTGAGGTTCAGGCTACCATTCTCATGCCTTCTTGGCATAATCTCATCAATTCAACTTGCTTCTGCAGTAGTTCTTAGTCCATTCAGCTTTATTCATCTTATTCTAGGCTTGACACACTCAGCACATATACCAAAAACCCTGTTTTGGAGAGTTTTGTAAATGACCTAAGGGCCATGGTGCTGTTGCTGTGTTGGTGTTGTTTCCTAGCAATGCAAGTTTGAATCTGACCTTTGCAGAATGTGAGGGAAGCACGCAGATGTGATACTATTCTCATCTCTGGGGAAGAGCAAGTTCATTTTAGGAAAATAAATTGTAGGGAAGAATAATTTGAGAGATACACACAAAAAAATCTCAGGTGAAAATTACCTGTGCAGTGGAAACAAAATGCTGAGAAGGAACATGGAGGAGGGGTTTGGATCTATGATTATGGATTAAATAGAGGAGAGTATTGGGAGAGTTCATGAAAGCTCATGTGGCTCATGACAGACACAATCATAGGAAAATTTATTTGAGGAAGAGATAAGAAGGATGTGAGAATCTTAAACACCAGAAGAGGGGACATCTATTTTGAGGAACACAGGAGAATAAGCTCTGAGATTTCCCTCCTCTCTTCAACATATACTGGGATCAGGCATCTCTTTTCCTATTTGTGTACTGCTGTCTCTGTGGGACTCTTTCTGGTCCTACTTTAGGGAGTCCAGCCCTTTGGAAAAGACCTACAGCTCCAGATTAGACAGCCTGCATGTCCTATGTGCTTCAGAGGGTTGTGAAAAAAGCCCTTTCCTTCCATCCTCATTCATAAGAAGCCTTACCTTCTAGGATACACCTTTGCTGAAGACCACAATTATTACACAGTAGATGCAGTTGATTAATCTTAGGCAATATTACAGTGGAATTCCAAGCATAATTAAGGTGATTGCTGACAAGCCCTTCCTATTGAAAGATGAATCTTTTAAATGATCTAAAACATGCATGCTTACTCAGATTGTCTCAGACATTCAGCCTGGGAATCATTTGAGTGAGACATTCTGGGGATACAATTCCCAAGTCTCTTACATCATGAATTTTTCAAATTCTTCTATATCTCATAGAATCATGGAATCATAGAATGGTTTAGGTTGGAAGGTACCTTTCAAGATCATCTAATTCCAACCCCCCCGCCATGGCAGGGATACCTCCCACTAGACCAGGCCACCCAGGACCTCATCCAACCTAG
>VYZX01027915.1:0-30681 GCA_013401335.1 Brachypteracias leptosomus | reverse complement strand
AAATTATTAACCCCTTCCCCCCTCAGATCTAGTTTAAAGTTACATGACACAGTAAAATTGCCTAACTTCTGCTATTGCTTAATTAGCTCTTACCCAGGACTGTAATACATCTGAATTTAAGTATTTCCTGGAAATTTCAGGGATGAATTGAAACTGCTAGGTGATATATATATATGTAAATGATGAAAACCATCTTGATTATCCTATGGGAAGTGGATGCTGGGCAATACACAAAGATTTCAAAAGCAAATATATGATTACGTCCTCTAGTTTGAAGTTGAAGGTAGACAAATTCAGGACAGAAGGCGCAGAATTTCAACAGAACTGACAATTGGGCATTAGAATAACTGTTGGAGAGCTCCATGGAGTATTACACGAATTCTGTATGATTTTCTAGGTTGTACAGTCTCCTTTAAAAGACAATTAACTGCTTAGAAATTCTACAGCCCTGTATTACATAGAAAATCTGCTTAGATGATGACACCATTATAACCTGTAACTCATTATTGGGGAAGCATTCAGAATAAATCAATACACAGTAATCTGTTACACTGGCAATGTTAAAGATGCACATATTCTTGAGTTTCAAGGTACCAGTGCTCAGCTAATTAGACATACTCTGTTCATGCAAAAAGCAAGAACAACTAAAATCTGGCTTCCATTTGGTTCTGAGCTCAGCAAGACATACAAAACTTGGAACTCAGAGGTTACAGCTGCACTCATAACTTAACTGGGCCCAGTACCACTCTCCAGCACTCAGACTAACCGCCCTAGAATGGAACAAGTCCATATTATTGAACTCTTATCTTCCAAATAGGCTGCCTGCAAGCAAACAGCTGACTAGGAATGATCCATAGCTTGCACAAACTACCAAACTTTGGAAATTTTTAGCAATGTCCTGGACAGAACTCTACTCCTCTGCACAAATAATAAAACAGTATGGACAACTGTCTTACAGTCAGGGAAGAAATTCCCTAGCACTGCATAACTTACTAACATTCACATAACCAAGGAGGTGAGACCTCACGTAGCACAAACCTTCTGACCTCAGAGCTTGGGAGGTTGTCATAATCCTGCATTTGCCTATCGGTGAAGCAGTACCTTATCGCTGTGAACAGCAGGACCAACCAAATTCTACTGAATTTAGAACTAATATGAAATCTAGCCTCTTTTTCAAGGACTGGAAATAACAGTCATAGTGGCTTGTGGTGTTTAGTTCTATCCAGATATCCCAGAACAAAATGAGCCTGATGGAAATTAAAACTTTAACCCAGAAATGCGTGATATGTGCAAGAAGAACCCAGAAATCCTCCATTATTTCATAAGCCATATATGGTAATTAGTGTTCTAAGTCATAATTGATCTGTTGAATTATCTCTAGTAAAACAAACTGAGAATTCCAGATCAGCCTGGAATACAAAGATATTATAGGAATTTTTTTTTTTTTCCTGAGGAGAAGGAGCATTACTGCTACTGTAAATCAGTGGAACTACTGAGCCTCTGATATTTGTCCTAAAAATATTTCAGAATGAGTATGAAGTGAGGGTCAGCAAAAAGTAGCTGAGATTGTGACAGCTGATCTGTAAAGCCTTTTGGACAACCTAAAAATATAAGGCTGGGAGTAATAAATGGAATATATCAAATTAAGAACAACATGGAAAGGTAGAATGATAATGGTTAATGCCTGGCAATTCACAGCCATATACCACTAATTGGCAAGTACAAGATATTGCAGGATGTAATGATTTGTTCCAAATGGTTTGATTTGAGATATTTGGATTAAAACTCTAACTTCACATAAATCAAGAGCAAAACTACATGAATGACTAGAAATGGATACAGATGGGTTAGGAAGAAGGAAACAATGGATACAGTAATCAGTATTATAGGCTGTAATCTTAGGAAAACTTTGATCAAACCATTATGAAATTTGTGCAGCTAGCAGAGTAAAAGTGATAAGAAGCAGCCATGGGATAGAAGGGAATTACTGAATGTCTACACACATTCTTATCAAGTGGGAAAGACATGAAAGAAAGGAAAAAAACACCATTTGAAAATTTTTCAGGTGGGCAATAATGGCTGGCTTAAAAAGGGAGGTAGAGAGCATTTAATGGGGGCCCAAACATAAAGGTTTAGGAACAAGCTTAAAGGTGGACATAAAAATAAGATGGTAAAAAAATACACACTGCATCAATATTTTAGATAAATATAAATGGAATAAGGCTATGGTTTTCAAAATTCAGAAAAAGGATTTTACAACGATTAAAAGAAATGGTGAAAATAAATGTACCAGTTCTGTAGCTGAGTAAAGAAGGTGCTACTTTAGAAATACTCATCAGTAAGTATAGGGACAAAAAATTACACAGCAAATCTAGGCAGATAATTCCTTGTATTACATCAAAGCTATGCAGTACTACAATGCATAGGATAGATACTATATAAAATAACTTCATTGGTTTAAATTTCTTCAAACAATAATGACAGGTGATCTTTCCAGTGGCGGATATTTTATCTGACCACATACAAATTATCTAATAGAAAAAACCAAAAAGCTGTTGAAAATATTTTTTTATGTGCACAGGCTAACTTGAACAAAAATGCATAATGTGCCCATGTGTGTTCTAATCCAACTTGGACTGGACAAATTCAGTACTAATGACAGTGGGGCAAAAATGGGCTGAAGATGGCACTCAGTACATTGTCAGGATGAGGGCAAGAAACAGGAGAGGGAGGTAAGTCTGGAGAAACACAAAAAGTTTTGTTTTGTCCCCTGCTGAACTGAAACTTTATACTAGATGTTCACAGAAAGGTGTCTCAAATTTTAGTTCAGATGGAGCAAGGCTGAAGTAAGTAAAGCAGCAGATAATAGCTTGACCTCATGGTTAATGGATTTGAGATGTCCGAGCCTGAATAAGGCATTGCAATCTTCCTTGTGGTAAAAACACTTAGAAGAGAAGGATTTAATCAATTGAGAAAACAGAAGTTCGTATCTTAGCAACAAAGGTCACCAAGAATACATCATTCCGCTCATATAATTGTTTTCCTACAGAATACAGATAAATTTGGCCCCCAGTGTAAGACATGGACCTGCTTGAGTGGGTCCTGAATCCCTAAGTTCTTACAGTAATATTCACATGAGAATGAAGATGTAAATGATGTTAAAATATACTTGTACTAATGTTTGGAAAATGATGCTAACTCAAGTTACAAATAAAATAACATCTTGATCACAATTGTTATTTTATTACAGTCAGGATTGAAAGTTAATGGCTTTCCTAGTACATATGGTGGTAATATGCATCTTTCTGTTTAAAGGAAGGAGTCATTAGAGTTATGCACACACTTTTCAAATATGAGCTACTGAGGATTCTCAATCCATTCCCCTCTTCTCATCTTTAAAGAACTTATTTATGTCCTGCCTACTGCAGAGTGAGCTCTACCATACTAGCTCGCCAAGAAATTCCTCTGAAAATTCTATTATCAATTTCCTTAAGTTACTATGAATGTATGTTAATCAGATTGTAACTCGGATTAGTTGAAAGATGCTGATATTCTACTTGCAAGGCATATTCTCTGCTGTGTTAACATGGGCACTGAACTGAAACTTGTCAGCCTTTTCTGATTCACACAGAGAACTAAATGTTTCTTTTCTCCTAAGAACTCTGTTTGGTATTTCCCTGTATTCTCTACATCATGTATCTCAGAACTTGTTAATTTTTTGTCTGTGAGATCACATCTCTTGCTTGATCCACTACTGAGTAGAATGCACCCCAGGGACTTAAACACTGAAATCAGAATTCAACAGCTCCAAAAGAATTAAATTATTTAAGCCACAATCAAGCACATAACAAGATTACAAAACTGTAGCTGATAACAACATTTACATGCTGAACAGATATATACATAAAATAAATCTTAAAGCATTGTAAAACCATTAGTAACAGTGTAAAAAAAAAGTAACAATAAGCAGTCTTACATATGTCAGACTTAGGTCAGATGAAATTACTTGTGAAAGCATTACAATTCTAATTAATCTTTTTAGTTGGAAAAGAAATGAAGGCTTCCTTTTATAATTTTTTCAAAAGAGCTTTTCTGTAGTAAATTAACTTCAATTTTAAAATAAAGTTAAAATTTTCATCATGATTGGTAGGGAATTTAATCAAACACAAAGCATTCCTAAAAATAAAGAAAACAGTGAATTTTTATCATCTACAAAATTAAAAAATAGGATAAAATGGTGACATGGTTTAACCCCAGCTGGCAACTAAGCATGACAAAGCTGCTCGCTTATTCCCCTCTGGTGGGATAGGTGGGAGCCCTGGAAACAAAAAGTAAAACTCGTGGGCTGAGATGAGGACAGTTTAATAGGACAGAAACGGAAGAAAATAACAATGTTATTATTATCATTAGTAATAATAAGAATAAAAGAATACGAATATACAAAACCAGTGATGCACAATGCAGTTGCTCACCACTTGTTGACCAATGCCCAGTCAGGTCCTGAGCAGCAGCCCCCAGCCAGTTTTCTCTCCAGTTTATAACCTGGGCAAGACATCATATGGTATGGAATATCCCTTTGGCCAGTTTGGATCAGCTGTCCTGGTTGTGTCCCCTCCTAACTTCTTGTGGCCCTCCAGTCTTTTCACTGGCAGGGCATGAGAAGCTGAAAAGTCCTTGACTTAGTAAAAACACTACTTAGCAACAACTAAAAACATAACTGTGTTATCAGTGTTATTCTCACACTAAATCCAAAATGCAGCACTGTACCAGCTAATAGGAAGAAAATTAATTCTATCCCAGACAAAATCAGGATAAATAGTTAAATGACTCATATCATGTTACACTGTCAGGAGCTTGGGTAGGAAAAGGACTTGTTTCACACTTCTTATTTCAGTAACTCTACGGATTCTTTCAGCCTCCAGTATATGAAAGGAAAATTGAGTACAGGTTAAAAAGGGAGCAGTAGTATAGGCACTAAAATCAGACAGAAAATTTTCCATTTCTTAAAAACCAATGTAGCTTTCAGCACTACAAAATGGGTTTTTTATTGTGATGGTGATAGATTTTTCTTTTTGTCATACTTAATGATGCCTTGTCAAGTATGTTCAGGCAATTACCATAAGTCTAATAGCAAAATGAAACAACCCAAATTGCCAGCAACCCCACCTACCTGCCATACAAGTTTTCAATCACTGCAGCTCCAATTTCGATTTCTGTATCATAATTATCCTCCATTACACAACAACGATAAGATGTGCAAGTAATTTCCAGTAATCTTAATTGTTTTACAGCAGTAATTCATGTTTACCTATCTTCTTGTCTTTATATTTCTTGTTTATACTTTTCCTATATGACAATGTTTATAAATATCTAAAGGGTGGGTGTCAAGAGGATGAGGCCAGCCTGTTTTCAGTGGTGCCCAGTGATAGGACAAGGGGAAATGGGCGCAAAACTGGAATACAAGAAATTCCACCTAAACCTAAGGAAACACTTCTTTACTGTGAGTGTGATGAAGCCCTTGAAAAGGCTGCCCAGAGAAGGCATACTCTGGAGATACCCAAAACCTGCCTGGACACGCTCCTGTGCAACCTACTCTAGGCAAACCTGTTTTGGCAGAGGAGGCTGGACTAGATGATCTCCAGAGGGTTCTTTCCAACCCCTACCATTCTGTGATTCTGTGCAATATTTTTTGGATTGCATAGTTATAAAGACATTGTATAATTTTTCCCGTTTAATCAGAATGAAGATGTTGCCAGCACATCATACAGAGACACAGACATCTAGTGATATCTTTTGACCTCACCTTTCTCCCAGTAAAGTAAGTCTTCTATAAACCTTGCTAGCAAAGCCTCAAACTCATTAGTGATGGGATATGCCATTTAAAATCTGTAAACTTTCAGTATTCTTCTAGACACAGAGAAATAAAATCTATGTAATCCTACATAGTCTGTAAAGCCTGATAGATCAAGTGTATCTAGTTGATGGAATTGATCACTTTAGAAAATGTTACTAACTTAGAATAATTCAGCTGATTTAAAACAAAATATTCTTTATACAATTAACACATTTTAACACAGTTCAGCAAATCTATTACTATTTCCTGTTATGAAATGAGAAAGCTGCAACAGTATTAAACATCTTATATCTTATTTCTTTTTCAGAATTAAACAACACAATGAAATTCCATGCCAGGAAATTTATCACTATAGAAATTTCAGTACTGTTAACTTAAAAAACAAGTAGATTATCCCAAGATTAT
Organism: Brachypteracias leptosomus; assembly: GCA_013401335.1. Lineage (NCBI taxonomy): Eukaryota > Metazoa > Chordata > Aves > Coraciiformes > Brachypteraciidae > Brachypteracias > Brachypteracias leptosomus. The sequence goes on along the minus strand of VYZX01027915.1, from coordinate 24,422 downwards.
TAGTTAGGCAGTATCTAATGTTTCACAGAATCACAGAACGTCAGGGATTGGAAAGGACCTTGAAAGATCATCTAGTCCAATCCCCCCACTGGAGCAGGATCACCTAGACCAAGTTGCACAGGAACACGTCCAGGTGGGCTTTAAACGTCTCCAGTGGAGACTCCACAACCTCCCTGGGCAGCCTGTTCCAGTGTCTGTCACCCTCACCGTGAAAAAGTTTCTTCTCATATTTATGTGGAATCTCCTATGTTCCAGCTTGTACCCGTTGCCCCTCGTCCTATCTNTCTTCCAAATCACTGATGAATATATTGAATAGTATTGGTCCCAGTACTGACCCTTAGGGAACTCCACTAGATACAGGCCTCCAACTAGACTCTGCCCCATTGACTGCTACTCTCTGGCTTCTATCCTGCGGCCAGTTCACAATCCACCTCACTACTGTTTGGAAAGCCAAAGAATGTAGTGTTACATGCATCAACCAACTCTCTTTACGAGGTAGGATGTTATTACCTGAATACACTCAAAGAATTATTAGTCATAAAAAACTTGAGGACAAAGCCTGCCAAAATGATCAATGTTGAGATAAAGAAAGAAAAGAACATGGTTTTTTTTTCTTTTTTAATTCTACGTATGTTAAGCAAAAATAGCTAGTAGCTTGATAAACATTTGATAATCACTGAATATGAGTTTGCTGGTCAGAAGCTTTCACATTAGTTTCAATGAGAAAATTAATATATCACTAAGTATGAAAAATATTTTAAAATAACTATTTTATATTATATTCTGCTTATTTTCCAGCATTCTTAGACACTGGATAATTGGAGTATGAACAAAACACGTCACTCTATACAGTCCAGCTTTTCAATATGCAGTGACAGCTGATGCAACTAAGTGTTCATTCACTTCCATCTACTAACCAACAACTTTTCACATAGTTTTTTGTGTATTTCTATTTTCCTGTTTATTATTGCCTTCTAGGTTCATATTTTCTATGTTACTTCCCTTTCAGTTTTTCAGAAACATCAAAGTTTTCATTAACTTCCATGATCTTAACTGTGTAAGAGACCTCCTAATGAAAAGTACATGCCCATATGAATGATAAAAGAAAAACAACCAAACAAACCACAAACAACTTTTTTCTGTTTTGCTGAATGTGTAGCAACTGGATTTTTTGTAATCTTTATGTTCTTACTGTCTGTAAAATTCCAGTAGCAGTACGATCAGAAAGACTGGAGCTTATGTATCTTCCAACAATACATTTGTATCCTATTTCAGTTTTCTGAATATTACTAGATAGAGAAGACCACCCTTTACTAAGCAGAGGGATAAAAATATTTTTAATTGGTCAGTAACCATCTCATCTATAAGAGTTGGGTGGGCCTAAAGGCAAGACACATGGTGATAAAGTATACAATGTACTAAGAAATTACAGTATTTTCAACACGAGGAAAAAATTAAATTTTCAGGATTTTCAGGAAAAAGAAAATCACTACTCCCGTAAGTTAATCATGATAGGCGTCATAAGGAAATATATTATTTTCATGGTCTCTTTGCCTAGGCTGTTCTATTTCAACCTCCACAACCAATAAAAGTCTTTTTCTTGGCCACTTTCCTCTGTTCTTCCACCTCAGTTATTGCTGTCTACACCCTTTCACCCTGTTTAGCAAGCCCTAGCTTCTCCATTCTTCCAGCTCGTATCAGTGCTGCTGCTTCCTCAAACCAAGTGACTCTCTACCATCCCCTGGTTTCCTTGTTGTTTCTTGTCCCCTGCATGGCTCCCAGTCCTAACCTCCTTGTTCACTCTGGTTTTTACTATAAAATCATCTTCCCAGTTGCATGGAACCTGGTTTTTTTTTCAGGAAGAAATGCTATGTTTATACTGGAAAGTGGCTTAATTTTCAGTTTTTTAATATGAAGTGGCAGGATATCTCCTGCCTTGTATGTTATCTTTATTATGTGCAATAGATAAATAATGCTGTTTGCAAATAATGCATATTGTTTTGTTTGAGATGTTACAATTAATTTTTACTATTTTGAGCTAAGCCAAGTTGAGACAAGCCAAGTTGGTTACTGCAAAAAGTAATGAAAAGAGTAATGTCATTAATGTGGTTAGATGAAAAGCTGCACTCTATCAATAAAGAGCTCTGGAAAAATTTGGCCAGGTGTAAGGCAAGACACAAAATACTGCCAAATCAAGCTACATTGAAAAATACTTTGTAGAGATGCAAAGAAGCTTAATCCTTTCAAAGGGCAGACTAACAGGGCGATGGAAAAGGTAGCTGTTTGTTTCATAAGTAAATCTATAATTAAATGCAATTAAGTATTTAAACTAATATGAATCAGTTCTAATATTAACCACAACAAAACTCTGGCCTAATCAGTATCTGAAGAGTGACTGGCATTATCTACAGATCACTACTGATATGATTAGCACATCAATAATTTGTACTAACACTGCTGAAGAGGATTAGTTAAATAATACAATTACTATTGTTCTTTTGGTTTCCCTTTTTGGTTCTGTTGTTACTCCAAACAGACTTAAAGAAAGCAAAAGAAAGAAGATGAATTTAGGAATAAAGCTATGGTTATACAAAGTAAACCATATGTGTTACATAGAAAGTGCATCATATATACCAAAATTATTCTTGGTTTTACAAGTATCTATTCAGGCTTTCATTGTTCATAAAACAAATCTTTCTTGGTACATTCAGTTATCATCTAGATGATAATCCATAATGCTTTGTAAGTCTCCAGAGGCAGCTGCTCAAGACATAGTGTACTCATATTTTGATATGTCTCTTTAAAATCCAGACCAAATACTTCAGGGACTGAGATCGTCATCATGATGCTTTCCTATTTTCAAGGGGTTTTTTGACTCCACAATTGCTAAGATAACTTCTTCAGCTCACTGAATCTCAGCTAGCTGATTCCAAGAACAAATTCTGACTCATCACAAACAGTGAACAGTTTGAAATGCAGCTGCGAAACTCCTCTCATTGGTCTATACTTTATTCACACACCCAGACCTGGCTATTCATGTTCTATTATCAGTTATGAAAAAGATAGTCTTAATCCTGACCAGAATTGACACTTTGAACTCACACCACAGGCCACCAAGTGCTCTATAAACAAAACGGCACTCAAAACCATTCAGACCTGACCATAGAGTATCATATCACCATCTACTCTGTTCATGTGAATGAGGAGTGAAGAGAGTCAATATAAATTCCTTGTACAGAGCATATTTCTGGTTTAGTTATTTATCTTGCCATTCTGGGACTGCATGGCTTTGTATGTCTAACAGGAATATTACTTCCAACGAATGGAGGGAGGTGGTGAGCGGAATGGGCATGGAAGGCAGAAAATGTACACTTTGCTTAGTGTGTAAGAAGTACTAATTCTGCCTTTCAGGCTCATAGGAGGGTAACTCCATAGTCTTACAGTTATACTTCTCATGAATTTAGAAAAGGCTCGTTTTTTATGGCTGTGTCTGCAGTAAGGTTTTTCTTGATTTCAAAATCATGTACCTGCCCTCAGACAAAAAAAACAAGCATATCAACAGACAGCATCAATTATTACAAAGTTCAAATTATCTCTTAGAACTGGTTACTGTTCCATATACGTCGTTAAATTATACAGTGTTGAGTCATTTATCATACCAGCTTACTAACGTAAGCTAAAATATTTATAAGACAATAGGGCACATTATTTCTTTCCTGTTATCAATACAATATTATTGGAAAAGAAGCAAACAAACTTTCATGCCAATTCAAAATGAGTTTTCCCTCTCCAATTGTATTGCTCTTCTTTTAACAATGACTACTGTTAAAGAGAAGATAGATTTTCTCCCAGGGCCAAGAAAAGTAATTGCAAGCTGTATCATGTCAATCTCAGTTTCATTTTTTCAAATACATTTTCTGAAGTATGTCTTCTTTATGCACTAGACAAAAGCCATTAAGTAAGATACTCATGAATATTTTCTCACAACTCCAGAGTACACATTTATAAAGAGGAAGCTTCATAAAGAAGGAGTAATACCACCTATGTATATACAGGAGCTATATATGCTTAGATACATATATATATATATACACATAAAAATAGACATATTCAGTACATTTTATACTTAAATATAAGAAAAAATTTATATACAGAAGAAGTCCTTTCTGTTGTCCTTGACCTCCCTTGCAAGGTTTAATTCCAGGGAGGCCTTCACTCTCCTAATTTCCTCCCCACAACCTCTGACTACAGTCTTATATTCATCCCAAGTGGCCATCCCCTCCTTCCACGATCTATAGACCCTCTTCTTCCACTTGAGTTTGCCCAGCAGTTCCCTGTTTAGCCATGCGGGTCTCCTGGATCCCTTTCTTTCTTTCCTACCCANTGAGCTTGGAAAAAGTGGTCCTTGAATACAGACCTTGGGCCCCTTTACCTTCTAGTACCCTATCCCATGGGATTTCCCCTAGCAATTGCTTGAAAAGGCTAAAGTTGGCCCTGCTGAAATCCAGGGTTGTGACCCTGCTTGGTATTCTGTCTGAACTCCACCATCTTATGGTTGCTGCAGCCAAGGCTGCCCTTAATCTTCTTNTATATATATATACACATAAAAATAGACATATTCAGTACATTTTATACTTAAATATAAGAAAAAATTTATATACANCATCCACCATTTGCATCAAGAAATTATCATCAATGCACTGAAGGAACCTCCTGGACTGTGAGTAGCTAGCCGTGTAGGCCTTCCAGCAAATATCTGGGTGGTTAAAATTCCCTATGAGAACCAGGGCCTGAGATTGTGAAGGTGCTATTAGCTGCCTGTAGAAGGCCTCATCAGCTTCCTCATTCTGATCAGGAGGCCTATAACAGACACCAAAACCAGTACCACTCATGCCAGCCTGCCCCTTAATTCCCACCCACAAACTCTCAACTCTCCCCTCATCCTCCCCTGGACAGAACTCAATACATTCTAGTTGCTTTCTCATGTAGAGAGCAACTCCATCACCTTGCCTTGTTGGCCTGTCTTTCCTAAAAATGACATAGCCATCCATGACCACATTCCAGTCATGTGAGCTGTCCCACCATGTCTCTGTAATTGTCACCAAATCATAACATTTTGCCTGCACACAGATTTCCAGCTCCTTCTGTTTATTCCCCATGCAGTGTGCTTTTGTGTGCAGGCATTTCAAGAAGGGAGTCATTCACCCCAGACACTGAACTGCCACCCTCAGGCTCAACTCTAGTAAGCCTGGTTTTGTCCCCTTCCCCCTTCAAAAAATTAAAGTTACTTCAAAAAATTTAAAGGTAGTTCAAAATGTTAAAGTTACCTGCTTCCAAAATGTAAAATTACGCGTGCAAAACCCTCCATGGTCTTGGAGAAACCAGACAGTTCATGTACTTTCCAGGATAAAAAAGCAAAGCAAAACAAACAAAAATACCCAAACAAAAAACTCTATACAAAGAATATGTAAAAACAGGTTCATTCATAATAATATTCAATTTAACACTTCATCTAAAAGGATTCAAACAAAACTCAGAAACTTAAGGTATATAAAACAACTAATTTAACAGCAAAAGTACAAGTGATATATTAAAGGCTGTAGAATAAAAAAATCCTCTTTCAGACTGACTGCTCTGGGATCAAAGTAAGAAATAGATAATACACAAGGGACAGAACAGGAAAGTACTAGAATGATAATTTCTCTTATAGTTTAATTTCTTTTAAGAAGACATCTTATATTCTAATGCAGAATTATGGAATATTTCTTTAAAAGACTGTAACATGACATCCACTTTCAATGCTGTAAGCCAGTTTAATATCAACTATCAGAAGACCGGTCTGAATTAAGAAAAACTTTGCTGAAAAAATTCACTGTGTCTAGCAGAACGAATGAAGAATTTCAATGAAACCCTAACAAACATATCAAAATTAAGACTGGAGAAAAGGTAGTTGGGCGAGACCAGCAAAGCAGCAGATTTTAGGTAGCAACAAATATGGTCCACATCTGTGAGTTTTAGACGTGGAGATTTCCCATGATTGTCCGTCAGTTAAATCATTGACTAGACCATATTTTTGTAGGGAAAATAAAGTGGATAGCTCACGATTGAGCTGTGGATAGCACACAGAGAATTAGTCCCAAGTTATATTAACTGATGAGCAGCTACAAATAAAACATGTTTAAAGCCAAACGTTAAACTAAGAAAGTAAAAAAAAACCAAACTAGAAAATACGGTTTTAAACTTCACCTCATACATGTTCTCAGGCTTCACCTTGTGTTTAAATCCTATCATAAATAGATTTCTGAGTCATGGTGAGGCAATAAACAGTAATCACCAGCAATAAGTATAAATTACAGTGTATAATTTTCTACTCCATTTAAACATATTGTCTGCCTATATAAGCCAAGAAAGGACCACACCTGTCACAAATGAGATCCAGTATATTGATCATAATGTCGTTAGACTGGTTCCTAATGATTTAGCAAATGGTATTTTGCTGCAAAGACAAGTGTTTTGTGCCTCAGAATTTGATTATATTTTCTTTAAAAGATAATAATAAAATGGATCTACCATTAAGTGGATTAAATAAAAAACAAGTCCCCAAATTAGAAAAAAAAAAATCAAACTATACCCAATTCGAAATTTTAAATAAAAAATACTAAATTGTCTAAGAACAGAAATAAAACTGTTCACATATATGAAGAAAAGATTTCCAAGTTTACAACTTGACTGAAAGTAAAACTTCAAATAAAAAAGTTGGTGGAACAGTACTCTAGCCAAAATATTAAAGGAAAAGATAAACCTAAGTCCTTTAAGTAGATTGTATTGTATCTCATCAACAAGTTACTATACATGTTTCCTGGCCAGGAGCTAGAATAGTTTAAACAGATATCTTACTGAGGCATGAAAAACATAGTCAACTTAAATCTGTAGGTATGTATCACTGGGATATATAAAAGGTAAACTTACTCATCTTTCCATCAAAAATTACTCACCATCAAATCCTTTCTTAGAATTTTAGATTACCAACATTTTAGGGATTGAGCAAGTAAATATACCAACCTTTTCAGGCTAAGCAAATAGCCTCCACTTTCTTTAATTCTCTTTTCTCTTTCAAAACACTTTACTTTCTTACTGCTTATAAATGGACTCTAAATTAAAAGCCCTATGCTTCATCTATTTTATTATTCTACTTATTTTTTTTGTTCTACAGCTTCATACTTCAGATTCTACTCAAAACAGTGATTTTTCTTTTTCCCCCTAAAAATTTAACCAGAACCCCTTCCTCTAGATTTCTGCACATTCAAGCTTATTAGTTATAGCTCTTATCTTTCGGCAAAGTGGCATTCTTATGCTATAAAGCAGGACCTATCAAAATAAAACTGCTTTAATGAGAGTTGCTTCAATAGTGGTTGCATAATTTCTATCCAGAACCCAATTACTAATGTTTTGATATCACTGCATTGCACACTTGCTAGCTTGAAGGTGTTGAAATATGTCCAGGTTTTCAATGTGCTAGCAATACAGCATGCATATGTTTCATACTACATAATGAAAGTGTTGATCATACATCAGCACTTTATGATAACACTGTGATAAATCCACGTTCAGTAAGCTGTTTGCTAGCAAATTTATCTTAACAAAATCATATGTTAGCAAAGAGCGTGGTCAACTGTTATTTACTATGATATACATGCCTTTTTAAGCTTTAAATTATCTTGTGCTCAGTAATGACAATACTTCACAAAATCACTCGTGAAAATGGTGACATTTTAGGGCCTTAACTTCTTTGATCACTCTTAAATCTTACACATATTTTTTCTATGTAAATCTATTATTTTCTTTTGGCTGCTATAAATCAGCAGACTGCTAAAAAGCTGCTGACAGGACTTAGAATAGTGTGTGTTGGAAGGGATTTTAAAGATCATCTAGTTCCAGCCCCTCTTTCATGGGCAGGGACACCTTCCACTAGACCAGACTGCTCAAAGCCCCATCCAACCTGGCCTTGAACACCTCCAGGGGTGGGGCATTCACAACTTTTCAGGGCAACCTGTCCCAGTGTCTCACTGCCCTCACAGTGAAGAACTTCCTTACATCTAAATCTTCCCTCTTTCAGCTGAAAACAGTTACCCTTCGTCCTATCACTACACTCCCTGTTAAAGAGTCCCTCTCCATCTTCCCTGTAGGCCCTTTTTAGGTACTGGAAGGCTGCTATAAGGTCCCCCTGGAGCCCTGTCTTCTCTAGGGCAAACAACCCCAACTCTCTCAGTCTGTCTTTACAGGGGAGACGCTTCAGCCTTCTGATCATCTTCATGACTTCCTTTGTGACTAGACTTGCTAGACCTTGTAAAACTAGAGAAAAACTATTTCCCTTAAACTCACACATTCTCTTCTTTGTTTTGTGGGGGTACACTATATATTTAGATTAGGAATTCTACTTACATTGCCAAGACCTGATGTAAAACTCATTATAATATGAAACAGTGTGGAGAAAGAGTTTTACAGACAAGTTTTATAGACTGGTTAAAATGTAGAAGAATTTTAGGCCTTCTAGTGCTTCTGAAATATGAAATAAAAAGAAATGGAAAAAGCAGAAAAAAATCCTCTCTTCAGGAAGGAAATNTAAAATGTAGAAGAATTTTAGGCCTTCTAGTGCTTCTGAAATATGAAATAAAAAGAAATGGAAAAAGCAGAAAAAAATCCTCTCTTCAGGAAGGAAATCAGACAATATAGAAAGAGCAGGGGTAGCAGAAAGAAGTGTGGAGGATATTAAGCAGGTCTGGCATGGGAGAAATGAAAAGCTGATAGAATTGAAGATAGTATACATGGTGACAGAGTAACTGTACCTTGCCCATCAGGTAAGCAGCAATGCCTTGTGATAGGATTAATTTCTGAAAAACTCAAAGACAGATCAGCATTACAAATCCGCATAAATTTCTAAATAGTATTCTNTATAGCTCTTATCTTTCGGCAAAGTGGCATTCTTATGCTATAAAGCAGGACCTATCAAAATAAAACTGCTTTAATGAGAGTTGCTTCAATAGTGGTTGCATAATTTCTATCCAGAACCCAATTACTAATGTTTTGATATCACTGCATTGCACACTTGCTAGCTTGAAGGTGTTGAAATATGTCCAGGTTTTCAATGTGCTAGCAATACAGCATGCATATGTTTCATACTACATAATGAAAGTGTTGATCATACATCAGCACTTTATGATAACACTGTGATAAATCCACGTTCAGTAAGCTGTTTGCTAGCAAATTTATCTTAACAAAATCATATGTTAGCAAAGAGCGTGGTCAACTGTTATTTACTATGATATACATGCCTTTTTAAGCTTTAAATTATCTTGTGCTCAGTAATGACAATACTTCACAAAATCACTCGTGAAAATGGTGACATTTTAGGGCCTTAACTTCTTTGATCACTCTTAAATCTTACACATATTTTTTCTATGTAAATCTATTATTTTCTTTTGGCTGCTATAAATCAGCAGACTGCTAAAAAGCTGCTGACAGGACTTAGAATAGTGTGTGTTGGAAGGGATTTTAAAGATCATCTAGTTCCAGCCCCTCTTTCATGGGCAGGGACACCTTCCACTAGACCAGACTGCTCAAAGCCCCATCCAACCTGGCCTTGAACACCTCCAGGGGTGGGGCATTCACAACTTTTCAGGGCAACCTGTCCCAGTGTCTCACTGCCCTCACAGTGAAGAACTTCCTTACATCTAAATCTTCCCTCTTTCAGCTGAAAACAGTTACCCTTCGTCCTATCACTACACTCCCTGTTAAAGAGTCCCTCTCCATCTTCCCTGTAGGCCCTTTTTAGGTACTGGAAGGCTGCTATAAGGTCCCCCTGGAGCCCTGTCTTCTCTAGGGCAAACAACCCCAACTCTCTCAGTCTGTCTTTACAGGGGAGACGCTTCAGCCTTCTGATCATCTTCATGACTTCCTTTGTGACTAGACTTGCTAGACCTTGTAAAACTAGAGAAAAACTATTTCCCTTAAACTCACACATTCTCTTCTTTGTTTTGTGGGGGTACACTATATATTTAGATTAGGAATTCTACTTACATTGCCAAGACCTGATGTAAAACTCATTATAATATGAAACAGTGTGGAGAAAGAGTTTTACAGACAAGTTTTATAGACTGGTTAAAATGTAGAAGAATTTTAGGCCTTCTAGTGCTTCTGAAATATGAAATAAAAAGAAATGGAAAAAGCAGAAAAAAATCCTCTCTTCAGGAAGGAAATCAGACAATATAGAAAGAGCAGGGGTAGCAGAAAGAAGTGTGGAGGATATTAAGCAGGTCTGGCATGGGAGAAATGAAAAGCTGATAGAATTGAAGATAGTATACATGGTGACAGAGTAACTGTAACTTTCCCATCAGGTAAGCAGCAATGCCTTGTGATAGGATTAATTTCTGAAAAACTCAAAGACAGATCAGCATTACAAATCCGCATAAATTTCTAAATAGTATTCTTAAAAGTTATGCCAAGTACACCAAAAATGCCTCCCCAGTTAACCAGGCTGTTACAGAGTGAATAGGCAAGTGAACTCTCAACAAATTTACAGAATTCTATGAGAATTATCATTGCCTCTTACTCTTCTACCACATGTATTTTACTGATTATGACTAAAGACACATTGGGACTAAAACAAAAATGGTCCTCATCTCCAAAGTGTTTTTTTCTCCTTTAAGTGATGTTTATCCTACCAAATATCTATTACTAAGGCAAATTTTAATTCCAAACTTTTCATACGGTTTTTACATCTTCATTATTTAGTAATTCCATGATTTATGCTTCCATTATTTGTCCTGAATTTCTAGTAGTCTATCAACTTGCAAAACAAGCATTTTTTTTGTGCTTGTTTTATTTCCACATTACTGACTTGTCTCATAAACCATTGCTGAACCACACCTGCATACTCTGAACACTGTCAGGGATACTTCCTGAAAATGAATGATGAACAATTAAGCCTCTTTACTAGTGAGGATATCTTTGCCATAAACATAACACAAGCTATACAATAAAAATGGATCATCTTATTCAGCTCAAAGATGAAGGGAAAGAACTAATCATATTTAAAAGTTTCTGTTGTGTAATACAGCCATAAAGTACAATAAATTACAAAGATGAACAAAACAGAATGTTACACTTACTGAAAAACTACACCTCTGTAACAGCTGCTGTTCTATATGCTGACATGTTATACACAGGATGGAAATATCTACTTTTAGTCTTACAAAAAGGTTGTAAATAGTGGCTCACAAATGATGGGGACAACAGAAACAAATTATCTAAATACCAAAAACTATTTTAGGAAAGCAATGTTACTCCCTGTATTTCACAAAAAGTAAGCCAGAGATACCTGGCTATATACTCATTCTTATCCCTTTGCACAAACAAACTGAAGAATAATAAATTCAGAGGAGAAGAGAAAAGAGAGGAGAGAGGAAAGAGAGAAGAGAGAAAGAGAGAAAGAAAGAAAGAAAGAAGAGAGAAAGAGAGATGAGGTCAAAAGGAGTTGTATTTAGATAATTATTCAGATTTGAAAAATATGTCATGAAGGAAGAAAATATTATATCCATGAATTATACTTAGAATTCAGNTTCCAACCTTAATGACTCTATGAAAAGAAACTACACTGCAGTAGTAAGAAAGCAATCGCTATTTCTTTGTTTATTAGTGATTTGAAACATTGAACTTTGTGTTTGCAAAAGAGCCTTCAAATCACTGGATGCTTTAATATTTAAAAGCATATACATACATGCTTGCAAACCCACACACAATTTATACATAATCTTTCTTATGAATCTTAGAGGTTTGTGTAAAGCTGGGTATCATGAAGCAGACAGGATAGAGTTTGGGTTTGCAATAAGTCCTTTAACTTTCTACGTTGCTTTGGGATGGCTGCAACCACCAAGATTCATTCACACTAGTAATGGGTTTTCCATGTTAACACACCAAACAAAGCAAAGCAAACTTCACTCCTTAGCTTTTGACACAAATGATAAATAACCAATCTTGAAATAATTGAACCAAAATTCATATTAATTTAACTGCTGCACTGTCTGATTTTGTTTGTATGAATGTCTGCATCTTTAAAAAAGCAATCAAAATTTCATTTATTTGCTTTTTTGGTTTGTTATTCCTGGGCTTTCAATATCTGGTTCCTCTCTCACCATGAAAGAAATTGTTAAAAACATTCCTTAAGAGGGACTGTCAAACACAGGTTCTTAAGGCAGCTAATCACAGGAGGCAGTTGCACAATTCCAGAAACAGAATTTTATGGATCTTAAATTCCACCTATCATATTATGCAGTAAATCAATAAATTTTACTTGCATGGCCTATACATATAAATGAGATTAATTTGATACTGTATAAGCAGTAAAGTCTTTCAGGTACACTTATTTCTTGTTTCAAAATTAAAACAATTTTTCTGTGCTTTATCTGCGCCATTTAAGTAGTATCATGCATTAATTTATTTTAAAAAATAATCAAGGCAAAGGGTAGAATTTATTTGATTTAAAATAACCTAATGAACATTATGCTGCACTTGCCTTTTATAGGCTTGAGCCTTTTTTCATTCCGAGTATGATGAAAAAGAATTATACTCTCAGAGAAACCAAAAATGTACATCTAAATCTTAGAAAGTGAAGAGAAGATGAAAGAGGAACAGTGATGTGGCATATCACCTCTTTACTGACACTGAAGACAGGACTACCTGAGTATATGCCTAGATTAATGCTACTTCAAACTTCAGGTTTTCAGAAGAGGCAGGAAGAAAATGGTGCATTCTGGATGTTGTTAATGATACAGTCTGACAAATGGTGCTACTTTGCTGATAAAAAGAAACTTGTCATTCATACTGTTTCTTTGGGAGCCTTCATTCTGCATAAAAAGCTAAACACACTGACAATTAGCTGATCCTAGGGGGAGCAAGCAGCTTTTGAAATCCAAGGGTAGAAAAAGATGTGCCAGACTTTGAACATATATTGTGTAAAAAAATCAGAATTTATACCATAGGTTCAGATTAAGGCACAATATACATATGAACACAGGCATAATTACACAAATTTGAGGATACATGATCAATGGTTTCCCAAGATATCCGAGAAACTGATATTCTGTATAGTCTTAGGGTTTTTTAAAAGCTGGCCTATTCACCAGCTGGGTTTGTGTGTACCTGACAGTCCAACCACGATTTTACTTGGTTTTCATTTTAAATCTCATTCATGCAACATTTCTCTAGGATGGAGCTGGACATCTACCATCCCTCTTGGGAAGGAATTTCAAAACTGGCATTTGAAAAAACACTAAGCTGTCTAGACAGGTATGTGATAAACATCCATATGCCAAGTAGCCTACAAAATACTTGTAGAAAAGGAACAGCTGAAAGTTTTTTTTGCCAAACAATCTCTACATGACTTAAATGGCCAAAAGGGATAAACTCTTGCCATTGAAATTCTAACAGTTTGTACCACTACCCTGGAGAATGAAGAGAAGAGAGAATGATCAGACTTGTACAGTAAAAAAATGACATAATTCAGAATGTATGTAAAACACTTTGAAAACAAAACATACATATGAGCCTTGGTAGGAAAGAAGGATTAGGGCAGTAGATGAAAATGAGAAGAAAGACATCATCAAATGTGAAGATCTCAGGAATATGAAGAAGAAAGTAAATGAAAATATACAGATATGAATAATTCTATTTGTGGGAGAGAATAAGAATCAATGAAGCAAAAAGTTTTGGAAATGGAATAAATGATAGGACAGCTGGAGAAAATCAGAGGCAGAGTAGCACACTATTTGTGTCTTACTACTAGTTTGAACATAAAGCTTTCTACATTATTATATGAAGTGATCCATCAGTAACAGTATGGCAGTTATCGCTCCACCACACAAGTTCATAGTAATTATAATCTCTGCCATCAATTTAAAATGTTTATTCTCCTTAAAAAAATAAATTCTGTGTACTAGCATTATCATGCACTGATTTATCATTAATATATTGTTAAAAGGAGCAACTGGGCATGTTGGCCTATGGTCCCTCCTTTGCCTAGCTACATCAACATCATTTGAATGATTTTCATAATCAGTTTTACCCTAATTAGCTAACAACTGTGGATTAAAGTACAATTGTGAAAGCCTGATGTTGTACCAAGAACATTTCCTATATGCAGTATGCTTAACCAGTGTTCTCAGTCAATACAATGAGAAAGAACAAGTATTCAAGGCTTTTAAGTGCTGGCATCGATTGCAAGGATGTTAGCCAAATTCCTGATCACTTAAGTTACGTTATGCTTACTTGCATTCCCTCTCCACTCCAGAACAGACACACTATTCTACATTTTATACCTTAAAAACATAATTGAACAGAATTGTTAGTGCATAATAACTGTCCTGTTTCTGAAAGAAAAAGCAGTTGCATTTCAGTAACAGTCAAAAAGATTCTAGTTACATTATATACATTCTTTAACAAGGCTAGACAAAAGCTACAGTGAAAGAACATTAAGACAAATGGTGCACAGTTAATACCATTTATTGAATGATAAATACCAACTAATGAGGCCTTGTGAATATTTCAAATATTATTCAAAATATATTGGGCCATTATATGTAAAGTAATGCATCCATAAAATGATAAACCCACATTTAACTGTCTGTAAGAGTCCAGTTTTATAAACTTGATTCCTATCTGACATAAATACTATGTCAGATACTGAAATCAACTATGCACAACAAAAAATGAACCATCCAAAATTTACTTACTACTTAGCTCCCTTTTTTTTTTAACAACCAACTAGAGAATACTTTTATTCTTCCACCAACCACACAACCATTCTGTGCATACAAGAATGAGTACAAGAAAAATCTTCACAAAATGTAAGTTCTAACTGTATTATGACACCGATGTGTGTGGGGATGCGGGTAATTATTGGGATTGACTGAAAATGTCCTTTGCCAATGTGTTTTATATACCATTTCCTAAGGCAGAGAAACAGTTGAGGTTTCAAGGCTCTGTTCAAGCCACAGAACTAAGGCAATCTGTATTGCCTTGATCACCTTTGTTCCAGCCCTAATGGAACCCTCTTCTTGGCTAGCTATCTCACCAGTCGTATTCCTTGATAAATCTTTATCCAATTCTTGTCTCTAATCTTCAACTTTTTTTACCTCTTGCCTACTGCCTTTCCCAACTACTCAGTGTCACACTAAAGGTTAACAGTCTGCATCGCAGAATCTCCACCTTTCTGATGGGAAAAATTTACCATACAGAAAGGATACTTTTATTTTAAAATGTATTACTGATTTCTTTTCTATAATAAAAAAGAAAATAAACTATTAAGAAGAATGAGATGCTTAAAAATGTGTAATCAATTCAGTGGCATTACAGTGAACTCCTTAAAATAAAAGTGTCCTTAATTCCTCATTCCTTTGTTTTACACACAATTAAAGCTGCATCTAAATGCCAGTCTTTAATTTACCCATAATTTACTATGTCCTTAAGACATTTATGTGCTTATTATTCATATAGGTTCTAATGAGCTTTCTACTTCCCTTTATTTTACTTATGTGAATTTTCATCTGTCAGACAGTTTAGTTCACTTACACTTGGCTTTTATTGTTTTGATACTTTCTGTATAAAGCATTCCTTTGCTCCTGAAATGGTTAAGAACTGTTGTCTACATTAAAGCCACAGAATCTCTTCAAGAACTTCCAATGAAAGTTAGTAATACTGTACATTTAAAAAAAAAAAAGTTGCTGAACAAAAGTAAGCCTCTATGTATTCTTACAAATGAAACCAAACAGCAGCAATATGTCAGAAGTTATTCAATGCTAGTGGATAGTGATTCCTAACAAACACATTGTACTGGGGACACTGAATTCTCATTTGAAGCTGAAAAATTCTTCAGACCTTGGCTTAAATCTGGAAGTGCTGTAACACTTATTCCAGATAATATGGAAACATATTATCTCAGGTACAATAAGAAAATTATGGTTCTATGCAATAGGTTAAATTATCTTCTTCCCTACTTGGTTACTAGTGTGGAAAATATCCAAAACACCTGTCAGCCATAACTCTACTTGTTCCTTATAATTGAAGCATTTTACCCTGTTTCTTCTTCAGTGTCAGAACTTCTCCACAGTTCTCCTGCCTTCATCTTGCCCAGTAATTTATTGTGATTTATTCAAGTTGAAGTAGATTTATCAATTTTGCAGTACAGGAAAACATGCATCCAGTTACAACATTTTCCTGCACACAGCGTACCTGTAAATTTCCAGCCTGCATCATACATTCTCATCAGTATTTTAGCACAGGTGACACACTTGTTTAAAATATCAGGAGGCTACTTAAGCAGTAACTGCAGTTCTTGGGTATATATTGCATGTAGTTACATTAACATTGCCAAGTGTTTGTTCTACAACTACTTAAAGGGGAGGCCTTATTTTACAGCCCTTGTTGTGGAATAATTACTGGGGGTGACTTGAAAGTTAAACTTACATAAAAGATACGGCATTATTCACACATTAAGGAAAGTTATAAAATCGAGGAGACCTCCAGGGTGGAGTGCAGCTGGTATGCAAGGAAACCCTTCCACAGCGATTCCCTGAGCAACATCACCTGCAACCTTGGTATCAGCACGGAGGGTGGAATGGAATGAAGACACCGCAGCCAGGCTCTGTGATAACACTACAGAGATGGGAACTTAGTGATACTTCAAAAACTGATAAGCTGTACTTTTGCTACCCTGAGCCAACAGTCTGTCATCTTTTGATGAACTGCTGTCCTTTGCATGTACTTTGCTCATTATAATGTTATTATAATATCAAAACACACCTCCATCCCAAAAGCTACCCACCTCCAAGGTGCAATGACACCTTACTGAGCTTGCATCCTAAATTTTTCTAGTCTATACCTTTAAAAGTGAAGGGAGAAAATTTTACACTGATCATAACAAAAGTATGTAAGACTAGAGCCACTCAAACTCCACCTTGAAAATAGAAAATAATATAAAAATGGCTTAAGAGAGTGGGGACATCAGGGAAGATACCATCACATACCACCTATGACTTCTGGGATCAGTCAACAGGCTGAGCTTCTCTTTCCCCCCATAGGGACACCTTTGGGTAAGATTTGAACACTTGGTTATACCAAGTGCTTCCCCAGGAAAACTCAGAATCTCTATAAAGACAGACTGTGCTTTGCAGACAGTGTATTTATCACCGGCAACCCATAAGAACCTGAATTATTACTGTTGCTGCTTCAATAAACTGCACTACTCATTAAGCTAGCCATAAAAGTTTCTCATTGCACAAGACCAAATTCTTATGACCATGTAAGTTCATGGAGCATGACTAAGCTGAAGGTGCAGAGCACTATTTGTGTATCTGTAATCATGAGAGTTCGAGATAACGCAACTGGACTTATAATGCTGAATTGGGCATCACTCAGAATCTAAGCCCAGCTGCCCCCAGCCCCTCTGATATCTGAGGACAAGCTGGAGTGAAAGGGAGTTTATTTTCATCTGAATTACCTTGCCCTTTTAACGCAACACTTGTACAGCACATTCACACCCTAGCATTCTTCATGCAGATAATAAAAAGAGCAGAATATGCAACAGGAATCACGATTCCTTTCCAGAGACACAACCCCCCCCAACTCCAAAACAAGGAAGGAGAGTGAATAAAGATGAACAGTAAATGTACATATAAAACAGATCTATTCTATAGCTATTGAAAGCAAGATAGAACTTAAAATATCAGTTCAAGTTGCAAGTGAGATGCCTAGTGCTCTTGTTTAAAAATAACAGAACTGCAAGAGTACTGAAAGCAATGAGTAGAGAATGCAGCTTCAAAATACACAAAACAACGTACTTCACTTACTGAAGGGTAATATAACTTGTTCATTTAAAGCCAGGTTAAGCTATAGAACTCCTTACCACAGACCACTGTCAAAACTAAACATTTACATGGATTCAAAACTGTTTGTATGTGTCCATGGAAGGAAAAGTTAATTGTACTAGCTTATGGGAATGCAGGAAATCCTTCATCACAATCAATGGTGGGTGGGAGAATGTTCAGTTGGATGTCTTAGTATCTGCTAACAGGTCTCAGTATATGCCTTCCCCTAATTTCTTCCCCAGAATTTGCTCCTGATCATTGCCAGAGACAGGAGACTCCACTAGACAAACATGTGGTCTGAATCAATATAGTTGTTGTTGTGTAGCAACAGAAAAAAACAAGGCAGGAGTCAGGATAGGGTTCTGGAGTTGTGGTGTTGTAAATGTCAGTGTGTACAATGGAACTGAGAGATGTGGCTAGCAAACGGCTTTTGAAACATGTGATGAGCACAGACCTCAAGATCATGTGGGTTTTTTTTTTATTTAGGGCTTGATACCTAAGGATCCAGGACATCAGGATCCAGAGGTGACAGGAGGAGAGTATCTGTGCAGAATGAATATAGTTGAAACTAAGTTTTAAAGAGAACATGATCACTTTATGATGCCAGAGAGAATTAATAATATTAAGTAAAGTGAAAAATTAAACTAGAGAAAAAAAAGTAGATAAGAAGCCCTATGAGAAGTGGAGGCCTCTTTTACCTCCCTAGGAAAGATACAAGGCAAGCAAACAATAAAGAACATAAAATTACAAAAAATCATACCTAATCACGTATATAAACAATCTTAGTGATTCAGCAACAAACTCTGGTGCTAAAAAGGAAACTTCTGAACCTACATATCCTTTAATTATTCTGTATCAGTTTATTGCTACTACTGTCTGCATGGCTTCAATCTAAATGCAAATTGACGTGACAGTGCTGGGTTAATGGCTGGACTTCATGACCTTAAAGGTCTCTTCCAACCAAAATGATCCTATGATTTAATTAAGAATTCAGGTAGTTCTCCAACTGACTTTTAAAATCTTGGTTGTATTAAGATGAAATCCTTCCTTCTAATTAAATCCCTCTTCACTTCAGTATCTTGAACATTTAAAAGTATTTTGATTGCTCTTTTGTGATAAAAGATTAGGTTGGATTTTGCCTTTTTATTCTTTATGCATACTGCTATTATGTCCATGATATTCAAAACTAATATGCAAAAAAGCTATAGGCTTGATTATGTCATAAGCTCTTTTTCTGTTCTTCACACATACAGTTTCTTTCAGGATGGCAAAACACATGAAATGTAACAGATAAATCCCTGGCACTTCTAATTTCTGTGCTCAACAGATTGCTGTGTGACGTCTTCTATTCCTTTGACCATTATAGACACAACTTATAGACAATTTCTCCCCTTTCACAGCATCTCCACAGAAGATGCATAGTTGAAAATAAACACAGAGTTTTAGGTGAAAAATTCAGATGCATTCCACAGCCCAGTGTTAGTGTCTAAAAGCTACATTATCCAAAGTACAGTGTCCTGTGGAAAATCAGTTTGGAATTTACAGGACATTCCCACTGGCACTCCTAGCAGAGAAGTATGAAATTAACAGAACACAGAATAAACAACCTTATTATTTAAAAATACTGGTGTTTTCAGCAAGGGTAGAATTAGGGAATTAGTTACCTTACTTCTTGTCTGCAAGTATTTTCCTTTAAACACCCTCTGGACTCAGCTTTCACAGTGCAGAACACAGACATTTTTCCAAGTTCTTAAATTCAGGGAAAAAATGAAGTAAAACTTTATTACTACATTATTCCATCACTACTCAGAATTCTGTGACAAAACAACATTAATTTGGTAAGATAAGAGCTAAGACAGATGAAACAGCAAACCCCTACTGAATTTAGGTACGAAAGAAATTCCTTTTTGTTCTCACAATTCTAGCTTATCTAAGATTTTATTATGTCCATCTCAGCAGACAGAATAACGAATGTTATTTCTAAACAAAATTAGCTGTTTGGCAACCCATTGAACATGATAATGAACCTGAGGGAACACATTCCAAAATTCTAAAGATACAGGAAGTACCAGGTTTTCAAAGTCAGAGGCAATATGGAAAGAGGTTCTAAACTTAATACAAATCAGTTCTGGTCTGCTTTTTTAAAATCAACATAAACTTCTGTTGCTGACTACTTACAGCAACATTTAACAATATATATAAATATAAATACATGTACATTGATTTCTGGAACTGAGGAAAAAATTCGATGATGAAGCTATAGCAGATTTGTTGTTTGCATTCTGACATACCAGAAACACAATCTGATGGTAGAACCCACTGCAAACATAATCTTAAAAAACAATAACAGGCAAGTCCTTTTTTCCTTCTCCTAAAGCGTGGGTATTTTTATAACACATATACAAAATTTTAAAACTTTAGAAACATATAAACATTAATTTAAACATCCACCCTGAAAGTACTTCACCTTTCCTGAAGTGTCCTGTTACTTGATTTATTCATGAGTCACTAATTCCAAAACAATTTTTTCAATATATAAATGACTGGGTAGTTATACATTTACTCTTACAGAACTCAGTAACTTACTTTGATTTAAAGCACATCCTCTGTAAAAGCACAGAGATTTAATCTGAAGACTTACAGAGGAAAAGAATCCATAATATTCCAAGTTGTTTGTGTCAACTCTTAGTTATTGTTGCTTTTGAAAACCATGGTTAGTCTGTTGTCTGCCTGTCATTAACAACTAGATCCTCTTATTCTTGTCTTTTCCAGATTAAGTAATCCTTTAGAGTTCTGTATTGCACTGAAATGTACTTGAAAACCTAATCAAATCAACCACAGGTCTTTTTCCAGAAAAGGGACTGGCCAATTTAAATTCCTATGGTGTACACTGTATTCTCCAGATGTAGTTCTCTGTGGACTACATTTTTGTAACATACTCTTCAAAATGGGGGCACCAAAACTATGCATGATTGCTTCAGTGTGATTCTAAACCAAAGGTGACCTAACAGAAACAAAAGCAGAGGAAAAGACAGTATCTGCGAGACTTATTTCAAACCAAGCTCGGATCCCCAAACCGGCTTACGGCAGAGCCACCCGAGCAGCTGTACTGGCACACTTCTGCTGAACTTCTTAAGCAAACATTACTGTTGAGAAACATCCTTGTAAATGTGTAGCACACAGTTAGACTGCAGAGCTTTTTTCAGCAGTTTTTGCTCTCCCTCCCCCTTTCATATGGTGCCAACACAGTACTTTGTGCCATTATGTGAACTGATTCGGGAAAATTACCCCGGGTAAATTTTTCGCATTCTTCTTTTTCCTGACAGATTGCTTTTTCAGCCCAAGACTCCTCTTGTCTACACCATCTGCTCCAGCACAAGAGCAAATTCCGCCAACGAGCCGCGTTAAGGTCGGTGTGGAATGGGGAAGTAGTTTTAAAACACCTATTAAACAAGCAGCTGGCCACGCGGCCAGGACAAGGCGGCGGGGCAGGCAGGGAGCGCGGCGACGAAGGCGGGTGCCCCGCACGACGCGGAAAGACCTGCCGGACAAGGGCAGAGGAGGGTCGGGCGGGGCGCTGAGTGGCGGGGGCCACCGACCACCTGGGACTAGAGGGGACCCTGTCGCCGCCCTCCCAGCCACGAGCTCCCCTATGCTCCGCGGCCCCGCCTCGGCCCACGCCTCAGCCCCGCGCGCGCCCAACACCCGTAACGGCCCCTCCGGCGGGACGGTTGAGCCGGGCAACGGCCCGGCGCGCGCCACCGCGGCGACGGTGGACACGCGCTCCACCTCGCGGCGCGCGCTCACCTTCCTCCTCGTCTCCCCGCCCCGGCCACACCCGCGACCCAGCCCCGCCCGCGGCGCATGCGCGGCCCGCGCCGAGCCTCGCGCTCTGCCGAGGGGGCCGACCGCTGCGGCGCCCTCACTACGCGTGCGCCGCGCCCGGTCGTCCTGGCAACGGGACGCGGTTCCCGTCGGTCGTGAGGGCCCTGCCACCTCCGCCGCCGCCAGTCATGTCGGAGATCTTGTGCGAGTGGCTGAACGAGGAGGTGAAGCTCTCCCGGAGCGTGGGTGAGTGGGGGCCCCGCTGAGCTGGGAGGGGCTCGGGAGGCATCGGGCTTGCCCGTCGGCGCAGGGGTGGGCTGCCGCCGGGTCAGGCCTTCGTGCGGCTGGAGGACCCGGGGTGTCCCCCGGGGCCAGCTCCCCCTGACCTACCGACGAGCCCTCCCGCTTCCTTGTCTACAGATACCTCCTCAGGTATGTTTTTCATCTTCATGTGCAAGACAGAGATTTTCGTGGTGAAGTTCGTTTTCCAAAGCGCGGTGCTCTCAAGAGATATGAGGAGCTCAAGCTGCACCTGCTAATAAAGTCTCCAGGGGATGAAAAATATTTTAATGTGTTTGCAAAGCAGTGCTTTGTTTCGAATGGCAGGTGTTGTGCTGGCTTGGAGAAGCATTTGTTCTGCAAGAAGGGAGCAACTTTCCGTGGAAGAGATGAACTTTAGATCTGGCTTTGTTTTCGTTTGCATTTTTTGGTGGAAAATTTAGTAATTAGCATTTACAGATATTGCCATGATCTTAATGACAATTATGACAATGTGTACTTTTTCACTGAAAATGAGAATTAAATTACTACCTAAAGCTTATGTTGCAAAGTAACTACACACAAAGCAGATTTATTTGTGACTTAAAACTAGTTACTGCTAGGCCAATCCCCTAAAATTCCTCTGAATTTTTAGATAAAGTTTGGACTTCATTTTTTTATAAAAATAATAATGAGTTGTATTAAAATTAATATATGAATTCTTTTCATTATCTTTTTTTAAAAAAAAACAACAAAAAACAAACAACAAAAAACCAAACTCAGTTCCAGGATCATTTTCAGAAGAGTTTGCTACTGGCTACCTCCTAGGAGAACTTCTACACAAGTACGGTCTTCAGGATGACTTTAATCAATTTTCACAGAGCAGGTTAGTACATATGAATAGCATGTCTCTTACAGAAATTAGACAAAATATTAATTTTTCAGTTAATATTTGCTAGTGCAGAGTGGGAAAGACATCTGGAACTTAACAGATTTGATGCCTTTGTCAGTAAGTCAAAAGCTACTTGTATTTGATGCATGGCTTAGCTTCATGTTGCCTGAGTGATTGATCATACTACAAAAAAAATTAATGTTTTTTAATCATAACTACAGTAGTAGCAGGTTAGACCAAAAGTTCCACAAGCCCTTTAAGGATGTCTGTAAGACTGCAGATAACAGACAGTGGCTCCGTGAGCTATGTAGAGCCAGGAATCCAGAGGTGTCGTGTGGAGGTGGCCATCACATCTTCACTGAAATGGCAGTAGTGGACATGCGTTGTGAGGCTCTGACTGAAGCCCTGGGAGAAGATCATATAAAAATTTATAAGTTTACAAGTAAACTGGTCTAATATCCACAATGAAGAAGAACAGAACAACAGTTAAATCTTGTGCAGATGTTGATTATGTAGTTCGTGGGGTTCCTTGGCTCCTGCCCCCTTTTGCCAGACCTTGGTGTACATGAATATCAAGTGTACCATCCTCTTCCTGTTTCTTCGCAATCTCTTTTTATATTCTTTGCATGTCTCCATTATTGCATCATTTCCTATCCAAGTCCCACGTTGCAGGAGAGTAGCTTGAGCACGGCTAGAAAGGCAGCCAGTGAACAAGTCATTCAAGGTCAGACTTGATGATGCTCTGAGCAACCTGACCTAGGTAGAGATGTCCCTACTTGTGTAGGGAGGTTGGACCAAATGGCCTCTGGAGGTCTCTTCTAGCCTAAAACATTCTATTCTATGATTCTATGATTACTCTCAAGCAAATGAGGAAGTGGTGACCTGGACTGTCAAGCAAGAGGAGGAAGGTGGTATGAATAAGTTGGGCAAAAAAGTGCAGAAGGCTGCTCACCCCAAATATGTGTATACAATTGGAAGTGCTGAGAAGATAGCATTATGGGAGAGGCATTCACACTTTTTCTGGTAAATCAACACAACTGACTTCCTCTTTGAAGTGCCTGTATACTAATGTGTGCAGCGTGGGGAACAAGAGGAATTAGAGACCTGTGTGCAGTGGCCGGACTATGGTGTCATTGGAATCACAGAGAGGTGATGGGATGGCTCACATAACTGGAGTGCTGCCATGGCTGGATATAGGCTCTTTAGGATGGACAGGCTGAAAAACTGAGGAGGAGGAGTTGCCCTTTGCAGAGAAAGTGAATGGAGCTCTGCGTTGGAAAGGATGATGAGCAGTTACGGTCTTATGGATTATTAGAGGAAAGACCAAACTGGGTGATTCTGTGGTGACTGCAACAGATCACTTAAGCAGGAAGAAGTGCATAAGATTTTCTTCAGACAACTGGAGGAATTTTCACTTTCACACACCTTGATCTGAATAGGAAACTTTAACCAAGTTGTATCTGCTGGAAGAGAAACATCACCAGACACAAGCACTCCAGGAGGTTACTGGAGTGCATTGATGATAACTT
>VYZX01027914.1:0-94362 GCA_013401335.1 Brachypteracias leptosomus | reverse complement strand
CGAGTAATCAGAATTTGGTGTTTTCTGTGATAAAACAATCATTGTTCACTGTGGCAGTGCATTTCCAAGAGTAATTTAAAGCAAATGGCTAGCTCTCTTATCATGAACTGTAGTGGATTATGTGCAGGTAGTTCAAGAGGTCCAGTTTCAGAAAGTAGCTGAACAGGAGAAATGCTCATGCAGCTTGTGGACCTGAAATTGCACATGGAAGTTTGGAATTAAAGATTGGATTCTTCTTTCAGGATAGATGGAAGGAAAATCTCCTTTTGATCCTTGATTTGTCCCAGGTACAAATTTATGGAGATCAAGAGTTACTTATAGCTCAGGGAACAACTGCTTGGCAGGTAACTGCTCTCATCTGGAGCAGCACGTGTTACCTGCCCCAGAGCACTGCTCTGTGAGGGCTAAGCTGTCAATTCTTATACCTGGGTTAAAACTTCTGGGTGAAAAATGCTTTAAGAGATTAAGCCAGATATTTGCAGCAGGGAGTTAAAGCAAATCCATATTCCTTTAGACTGCAGCAATGTAGGAAAGCCTACCTGTGTGGTGCTGATTTTCATCAGAGAAGACTATAGCAAACCAGGGGAATTCTTAACATCCTGAAGCTCTTTTGCGAGTGAAAATCTAGATCTATCCCAAAGAGCCTTATATGGGTAAACAGAAGCTGCAAACCATCAATGTTTACCTTAAGAAAAAACCCCAAAAACCAAACCAAACTTTTCTTTTTCCCTGTAAAAAAGTATTGGACAGAAGAATATTACTAGTTTTAAGCCTAGTATATCAACTTTCAGAGTATGTAATACATATACAAGCTATGTGGGCAGGACAGCATCCACACAGCAAAACCCAGTGGGGTAGTGTCAGGTTGTTTGTACAAATAGCCTGGTGTCCACGAGGCATGATATTGTCCTGACTCCAATGATCACTCTGATTTCCATAACGGGGGTGAAACAACAACACCTCTGCAAGTCAGGGCTCGGAAAACCAGGTTAGGAATTGATAAAGTGAAGGACACAATTAGTGCTGAGCTGGCTACATGCAGGGAGCCTGTGACAGGAGCACAGACACATCCAGACACACCAGTGCAGCTGGACTGGGCAAACCTGACACTTTTTTTTTTCCCTTTCTACCACTGCCTTCTTGATTCATATTGCTCTTGAAAACTTCAGTGCGAGTGTAACAACAGTTCCAATGGAAAGTGAATTTATTTGCTGCAAAGTTTATAGGCTTGAACATTGTAACAGCCCAGGTATTAAAAAAGGCAAACACCCTGTGAAAAAAGTCACACTCAGTTATATAATTAATTGTGGCATTTTTCTGCAAGACAGAGAAAGATCAAAATAAGATTGTATTGGCATTTTTATGTTGGCATTTCCTAGCTTTAGCAAAATTATTTTTGGCACTCTTCATAATATTATTCTAACGTAAGATGCAATTTTGTAGTAATGGCACAAGTTTAGAAAATAAGTAATCTAGGGGGAAATAAAAATCTCTGCACATAAGAATGACACCTATATAATTCATCATTACCTTTGGATCTGCTTTAAAAACCTCAGAAGCCTTATATTTTTGCTGTCTTTTACTGCAATTTAGCATCACCATCTAACAACAAGCTCTCCTTCAGCTAAAAGCTTTGTCAGGCTATCATGAAACGCTGAAAGGTTCATGCGACCTCTTATTAACCTATTCTCATGGCCTCTCTGCCTCCTCACAGAAGCCTCATGGGACAAAGCAGTTGCAAGAAGTATTCAAAATTAGGTAGTTAGGCAACTAAAGGCTACTGCTCACAGTAATTAATACAAAAAATGGTACAGCAGTCTGGCTTGAAAATCTGGCAATTAATAAATGTCTATTTGGGAAGTTTTCATCAATTTAAAAGTTCACACTTAGACTGGCAAACATTTTAATTTTTCTTTTAGTCTTTCATAAACTCACTGTGTATAACAAGTCAGGACAATGGTCGTCTGGCTGCTGATGCCTCATCAAAGTTTTTATTCCCTTACTGCTGAAGGCAGTGGAGTCTTCACACCCATTTCTGTGTTCAGAGCTTCAGTATTAACCTATGTCTGCTTACGGGTACAATTTATTTCCTCTTTTCCCCCCATTATGCTATTTGGTGTACGTTTTAGCTATAATCTGCCAAAACCATTCCATAAAAAGGAAACCTGTCCTCTAATGAAGCTGCATGCATGTTTATTTTTTCTAAGGATAACAATGCTTAGGAAACTTCCAAGGCACTGGAAGAGCTATACAAAATATTTAGAAATTCAGGGAAGTGCTGTTTATTTGCCTCTTTACATACTCTAAAACAAGCTGTATGTAGTGATAGGGAAAGCCTTAAAAACATGTGAAATGGAATATATGCTCCATAATCCATATTGCTCATGCAAGTCCAACATGCAGGCATAGAGACTACCATTATTCCTGAAAGGACTGGGTGTACAAATGGATAACCTGAACTTCAGATATGAAAAGAACACAAAAGATGCAAATCATTGAGACTGAGAACGTTAGTTAGTAGCTGGTTGCCAGTGGGTAGAAAAATACTCTCTAAAGAAATAGATAATTTTCCTTAGTGGAGCTGTTGCATCTCTCTGTGAAATATTATCATTGGCCTCTGATGAATAGAAAATCTTGAGTTAAATGAGTGCCTGGTGGGATGCAGGATGTCTCATCATCATACCTGTGTATGCGTTTGACCGAGGGATGCTGGAAGCTGAAAATCAACCACTTAACAGGAAGCCCTTGGTGTGTGCATTATGAATGCAGTGTAATTAATACCATCCATCCATTCTGAATGGATATGCTTTCACACTTTTGGCTCTAAACATCACTATTGCCTATGAATAAAGTCCAGACCAGCTGCTGAAAAAGCTAATCTGAGGATGGATGCTTGCTTGTAAATAAATCTAGATGCTAACCTTCTAATGCTGCCACGACTCAGAGAGGATACAGCTTGTTACAGTATTTGTTATTTAAGAGACTACTAGGAATAAAAACAGATTGTAAGTTTTGTTGTGTTTGATGTAAAAAAACCCCACAAACAAATCCCGCTGAGCCTGCTTTGCAAACATGCTGAATTTATGAGGATGAAAGGAGAGTCAGAAAAAGGTCATGCCTATTAATTTCAATCCTTGTACAAAACCAGCTTGTTCTATACATGCCTGGTAAGATTTGTGGCATTTGGATAAATACATTTGTTTTCCTTTAATGCTATTAATAGTATCTCTGCTCCATATTGCTAAGTATATTTCAAATGGTGCCTTTTGCCATTCTGATACACTTCTGTTAAAGGCAAAAACAACATTATGGGCCTATAACTTGCTATTTCCATCACATCAGCACCTTCTCACTTGGTCAAATCCTTTATATTTTGAAAGGTCTGTTGATAGGACTGGACAGCTTTGTGTTTTCTACTAAGAATTTTTACCTTGACATTATAATAATCTGACAATGTCTTATGATGGCAATGCACAATTAGAACTGAACGGGCAAGATTTGAGAAGAGCAGGACTTCCCCATCCCATTAGCACTGCTCTTTGCTGCTCATATCCTAAGCCACATGATGGAAAGAGGCTCTTCTCATCCCACCGACATCCCTCTTCACATTGTATCTATATTCAGCCCTGCAATGAAAAACATTTCCTTTTTGTACATGAAGAAAAAAGTCTTCTTTCATCTTAGAATAAAACCAAGTCCCTTGTAAGCTTCTCTGTGAATGCAAAAAGAAAAGAAAGCCCAGCATAGGACAGTGTACTATCAGCATGCTCATCTAAAGAGCATGGCAACCAGGGTTCAACTTTCATGTCAGTCACAAAGGGAGGAGAGTGTCTAGCCACCGAATGCAGAATATTTTTCCTCTACATTTTCCTCAGTGGTTTTGGCCAGAAATCAATCCTAGATCTAAGATAATTTGTTTCACAGAGATAAAGGGAGTTTCATGCTTGTGGCAGTGGGGAAGATGTGAAAGAAGGAAGGAAGAGAAGATGGATGTGGGACAAGCATGGGGACTCCTGAACCTATAAGGTAACAAAGTTTGGCAAGTATCTTCAGGGTTTATAACCATGTTGTGATAGTGAAGGCATCACAACAAGGTCCTGCTGGCAATGGAAGATAGAATATGGGGATGTGAGAAGCATAAATGATTTATAAGGGCTGTGTAGCAGCTCTGTGCCTTAAGAAGCTCTTTGACTTCTATTGTATAGAGAAAGGCACAGATTTGTCATCTCACCCTCACTGACAAGTTCATTGCTGATGAGGTAAGTGATTGCTCAGTAGAAAAGCAAGAGTTTGTATTACATGATGGAGGACATTGGATACAGTCAGGTTGGGAAGGAATTTAAAGATAAGATTAAAAGGTAATTAAGAATGGTTGTACAACACTAATCTTTTAAGTGGGCAGGGATGAGTCAGTTTTCATCAGTTTTGTTTACACCATGTGTGAAATGTTGATGAGGACTGCTTTTCTACTTTGCCTGCATCCAGTAGTGAAGATTATATTAGTAAATGAAGGTGAAATAGGGGCTTATACAGTAGCTGATGGGACTGTATATCAATGCTGCAGACAACATGCCCAATGTAATGGATGTTTTGTAGCTAGGGAACTTAATCGTTAACAAGGGAAGGAGGAGCTGAATGAAGCACTAAAATGAAAATTTGAACACTAATTGCAAAACTCCCTGACATAATAGTATCAACAGCAATCTTCTGTTCTATCTTAATTTACTAAACACCAAGACCACATCCATTAATTAGGAATCTGATCCTACTAGCAGTACAATCAGAGAACATTTTCACTTGCATGAGTGCATCCACTGATTTCAAAGTCATATGCTTCTGAGTTTGCAGAACTGGACACAAGATGCAGTATGCTAATCTGGGTATAATACCCTAGTCCTATAAAAAACAGACTTCCTAACCAATGTCCTGAAGACAACCTCCCAAGATAAAAAAAACCCCTTAGTTCTGCTAAAGAAAAACCTATATGCATCTGGATCCAGAACTATTTATCTCAGTATCTCATTTTATATTGAATTTTTCAGAATGAGCTTGCAACCATTTACAGGTTCTCAGTTCAGCTCTGGAGACAGGGATTGGAATTGGTAAGATTGTGACTCGTTTGAGTCTATGCTACAAACCTAAATTGATTATGAATTAACCATTAATGTGTTTTTTATACCTTTACCAACTGGTACAGATGGAAGTGCCTGTCTGAGGAGTGAATCTGTATTCAAATCAATCAGTTTTCACAGAGATTACTTCCCTTCCACAATCCCACAACCATATATCATCCCTGCATCCATGACCTGCAACCATATTCATTCTTGCCGCATACACCTACTCAACAGTGCACATATTTACATGTACTTTTAAGTTCTTCTGAAGTAAATGCATATACAGACAGGGAGGTATAATCCAGTAGCTCATTTGCAAATGAATAAATCTGTTGCTGATGTCTCATCAAGAAAAGCAGGCATGTGCCCTAAGCACAGTGGTTGAGATTGATGCTGATTAGGAACTTCAGCTGGGGTCAAATTTGCAAGAGGAAGAATTCTTTCATTGAAGACATCACATAAGTAGCTGCTAGTAGAGGTGCTTTGATTTGTGCCTCTGGTGCATTTTCTGGTGATACATTTTGTGACTGCAAGTTGTCCTGCTCGAAGAGAATTTCGGCTCTGTGATAGGCAGGACTGGAAATGTATCCCCAGTTAGGCTGTCATGCCCTCTGTGATATGTACCTTCCACCAGCACGCCTCGGGTTCCATTAGTAATGCTGGCTGACACTGCTGTGAATGCATCAGTTCCAGAGCCAAGGCTGTAAAGAATGTTAGATGTGAAATACAGGTGCTCTTTCCAACCCCAGCCTTTGTGCAGAGATTAGTTCTCATGAAGCACATGAACTATCCTTGGTTCTGTTAGACCAGCTACATCACTGCTAACAGAGTGCACAGGGGAGGACCAGGACACATATTATTGTGGCACACAGGTCTTGGCTATGGGGTGAGGTCTGATGCAGAACTCAGGGGTCATGGTACTGCTGCCATAGGAGTTTTATTCAAGGCCTCGGTGCCTTACTTTACTCAAATGGAGAATTAGCATTTGCATTGAGATGGTCTTTTTAATTAAATCAATGAACCTGTAAGACGGGATTCATCATGAAGACTCTTCTATAATAGACCTACTTCAGTAGCTTGTGCTTCACTGAAAAGTAATTTTTCAAGTGAAAAAGGATGTTTTAATTACATTTATTTCAAGTTTTCTCCAGGGGATTTTTATACCTCTAGGGTTTTTTTCCCCAATTTTTTTTTTTTCCCCCCAATTTTTTTTTTTTCTTGTTGTTTTCTGCAATTGCTACCATCACCTTTGTTTCAGCAATGAAGTGCAAGCCAGATCACCAAAACTATGCCAGGGGATCTGGCTTTTAAACTGGTTTATTAGTAAACATCTGGCTAACTTAAAGACCTGAGATTGTTCAATTAAGTTGAACAATTAATTCCAACTTCTTAACTAAGGTTATTTTATAACATATATTAGTCTGTTCAACTTTGTGACAAAAATTAAGAAAACTTTTTTTACCTTGTTTTTGTAAAGACCTGGTGTTTTTTTAATCATTGTAACACAAATGTACATACCTGGTCTCCTTGTAATTTCCTGTGTTGCCAGCTCTCTTCTTCCTCGGGCCAACACCAAACTCAGCAACATTCCCTCAGCAGATCTTCATCATTTATTCTTCATCTGGTTGCTCTTTGCCACCTCAAATCAGCCAAGAGGGAACACATCACTAAGAGAGAGCTCAACAAGAAGCTCCTTCAACTGGCCCCAACAGGCACCCTCTTCAAACAACTGACCAGCTTCTTGCTCCTTCTCCCAAACTGGTTGGTTCCTGGTTGATCTATCTCTAGTCTCACCCACCACCCCAACCATGATCACCTGGGGGCAGTTGATGTCTCACACAGGTGGGCCAGGTTCTGTCTCTGGAGCCTTAAACCACCTGGGGAACAAAACACACTGCTGGGTTGGGACTCATCCATAGGTCAACTCCAACTCGGGACCCACAGTCCAGGCCCCAGCACTTCACTTCTAAAAACTTCTTTCTCCAAATTTGTACCCTATCAAATTTGAGAGAGCTGCACTAGCCTAGCTTGGGAGACAGCAGAAGACCTGCTGAGGAGAATGGTCTTGAGGAGCTTTGGTGGGAAAGCCAACCTCAACACTGTGAAGACTCCTGCCTTTGCCCTGCAGATGGGACATCTCATCTCATCTCCACGGGGCAGGCTCGGGGCTGTCACTAGAGTACAGAGCCCAGGGGATGGATGAATAACCTCACCCTGAACTGTCTCGTCCACAAGGTGATGAGGATGTGGGGAACCACCACTACTCTGAAGATACAGGTGTTTTAAGAAAGAAGCTAGAGAGCAGGGACACTCAGTCCTTCCTGGAGAGTGCTCTGCCTGGTCTCAGTACAAGCTGTGAGCAGACCAAAATACAGAAAGATTTGGGGAAAATTATCAAATTATTTAAAAACTTTATACCATTTTCAAAAGACTACTAGGATCTTAATTCTCATCAACTTCCAGTGAGATTTATATCTCCAAATGGCCATTTTAATATTCAGAAGCACCCCAATCCATTCATTTTCAATGTAATTTAGGCTTCCAAATCACTAAAACATTTTTAAAAAGTCTAATTTAATTGCTCTCTGCTCACCTCGCTGCCCCCTACCTTCAGCCCAAAATACAGGTATGAGAATGACTGACAGGATTCCAAGTCAGCTAGGAATATAGAAATTAACAGTTATCCACTCAGCACCTCTAATTGACTATTTCATTAGAAATGATGGTAATTTGATACACAATAATCCTGAGAGTAGCTTGCTCAAAATCCCTTGAGAAAACCTGTGAGAGACGGTCCTGTCAGGTAAATTAAATACCAGGAAGTATGGGGATGTTATTTTACCTACTGAAAATCAATCATAGGTGCTGTTTAAAAGGTCATTTGTATGTAAGTGGAAATTTTTTAATGTCCCTGTTTAAAGGCACTAACTGTTATATGCAGAGGCATAAATCCTTGGAACTCTTGAATACTAGAAAAAATGCTCAGAGGCTTGTCTGTAAGAACCAATTACCTGCTGATTCACGAAATTTCATGAATTATTAAAGAAAATCAAAGATTGATGGGATCTACTTCCACCCATCTGAATTGACAATAAAGGTATACAGTTTCCCTTTCCAGAAATATTTCAGAACTTGAATTTTTAAAGTGATTTTTGCTCTGAAGTGAGATATGCCTGGGAGAGCATGGCTTATGCACTGTAATATGGTTTAATTATAATAATATATAGACAAAATGTTATTTACCATGAATATAAATATTTTTTTTTTATGAAGAACACTGTATAATTGTTGATCATATACTTAATGAAAAGCAGTAGAGATGGCTACTCCACTGTTTTTCATTTAAATTGTGCAATGAAAGATTAATTAGCATGAAGCACAAACTTTGACCACAGCCATGATGTGAAGAGGCCACATGCAAATTCATAGCCTGGATACTGAATATGCAGCAGTACAAATTTCTTCAAACACGTTCTTGTTTTTCTCATGGAGTGACCTGAACTATGACCAATGTCTTGTTAGCCTGATGAGTCAGTGAATTCCTTCCAGGCTAGATGGAGACAAGTCATATAAACCCACAAATTTCCATCTGTATATGAATAAATGTTGTACATATTCACACATTCATGGCAATTGAAAGCTGGCTGAGGAGCACAGAACTGCTAAGTGTCTGAATTCAGAAAGGTACAGACCTGTACCCCTGCTTGCAGGCCCTTCCAGTGAGGTTTTTTTTCTGGGGAGTCTACTGCCCTGCCTGTGTGTCTCCTGTGCTCTTCTCCTGTACACTTTGCAGTGCTGACCAGCATGTACCCATCTGTCATTTCTCCCCAGCATTAGTCCAGTGTGGATGCTCACTTAAAGCTAAGACTCAATGTTTTCTCTGCACTGGTCCCTGACCGACCACCTGAAGTGGACAGAAGAACATTGTCTTCTGCCCCATGTGTGTCTGTATAGAAAAAAAGTCTGTGCAAAACAGTGCAATTCAGTTTTTACCCAACCTGGTTAACAAGCAACAGATGATACAGAGGCATCTCCAAACTATGGCTTGAAATCTTGATAGCAGATATTCTTATCACAAGTAGACAAAAAGAGAAAGGACTTACTTTTGCATAGTGATGTCCCCGGTGTCTGGGGACTTCAGTAATTACAGTCCAGTCACACAACACTGCACTTGCCTCTTGGGCCTGTTGGATACCAAGCACAAAAAGGTGCATTGAATTACAAAGCCATGAACTTTTATGTATGGAAAAACTCCCAGTTCCTAATGTTTTCAATCAATGCTCTAAGGCAATCTACCACACCTTCTCTATCTGGAAGTATTTACCTTGGAGATGGAATGTTTGGTCAAGAGCATCAGTGCCGAATCCTAGCGGACTGTCAGCCTCATGCTGACAGCCTTGTTACCTACAGCTGAAATAATGTCTAACAGAAAGCTGCTAAAATAGCAAGTGGCCCTCACCCCAAGGAAAACTTCAATAATAATCTTCAACATGACAGTGAGGAACAGAAACTCTCCCTTTCAGGGCCAGTGGAAAGCCCCGGGATATGGTCATCTACCAGCCACCACCTGGGCAAATGCACTCAGCAGTACATGCTTCACTCTTTCAGGGCACCTATAATTCCATCAATCCTTTTCTAATGTAAATCCTATTTCCAGTTTGTTTAGGCTTTCAAACAGTGTAAGTTACCATGAGAAAGGATAACTACATAGAAAATTGCCACCATTAGACAACTAAAGGCTGATGGAAAAACCAAAAGTCAGTAAAAACCAGAATCTCAGTGGTATTTCTGCAGAGTTGATGAAGAGTTAAAAAAGGCTTTGAGATCAGTATGGAAACAGCTGGACTCAAACCCAAAGATGCCTCACAATTCTCTGGATGATGTGCATTTCATCTGACTGCTATCATTTGTGATATGCAGTTAGGCTAAAGTGACAGAGCAAGCTATGAAGCTGTAAGGTAGCAAGCCTGAGAAATACTTCATTAAAAAATACAAACTTAAAATATAAAAGTTTCACATGGGTTTGCACAAAATCCTTTGCACAAATCTGAAACTAATGACTTAATTTGTCACCTGGACACATCAGTTAAGGAGCAGAATCAAAGATCCAAAGATGTTATTTAGACTTGGGAGGTGCTTTTAGCACGTGACACACTAGACATATTGTGTACTTGCCTCGTAGAAAAAGAATCCGCAGGGACTACTGCAGAATAAGGGAATTACAATAGTCACAATCTATAATTTCCCAAGATTTCTTAGGTCTGCCAGATTCACAATGTTTTGCAAAATCTTGAGAGAAAATATGCAGGTACTTGTAAGACAATTTAACGAAGCATGAAAAACAGTAATTCAAGATGTTTATAGGAAAGATCTTAGCATTGCACACAGAGGAACGAGCTAGCTAGTCTGTCTGCCTTTTCCCTTGCAGGTAAAGACCCAGTACATCCATCTCCCTGTTAAAACCATTACTAAAACTTGAAACCATTACTAAAACTTCTGATAACTTACATAAAAGAAGATGGCTCACAGTCTGTGTAATAACTGTCATTACTCATTAATGTCTACATGCTACTCCGAGGACTTTGATTCTTTTCTTCCTATTGAACTCATTTAAAAACCTTAAATAGTTTCCTGCGATCAGCTAAATGTCCTTTCTATAACAACTGCTTTTCTTTATTAAAATTCACTCCCATCTTGTCTCATCTTGTGTCTGAATGAGATTCTACCTTTTTATGCATCACTATGATGTAGATTTTTCCATTCCATAATTTTACTTTTATTTTTTTGGCAAAACCCTTCCTTTAGCACATCCTAGTTTTCCTTTTGATTTGTTTCCTTGCTCTTTCCTGCAGATAAATGTTGTCTTTTTTTTTTTCTCTTATCAACTAAACTTTTTTCTCTTTGAAGGGTCAGAGACACTGCCTTGCTCTGTGTGCGCAATTCTAGCTGACATTAATGAGAATCCCATGTGCAGGTCTCAGAGTCAGAGATACTTCAGAGGATCAAATCCCTTAGTCACTTACCAAGTGTTGTGCTTAAATTAAAGACTTACTGAAGGAGAAACAAACAGAAGAGAATTAACTTGGTTAAAATAGTAAGACAGAATAGAAAATACTTATTCCCATGTATCTGAGAACAAGAAAGCATCAGTAAAGGCAAAATTATCTTCCCCAAACTCAAAACAGCTCCCTCTTCATAAGGGCAAAACGTGTCCTTTCTCTCTTCCTAATAAATAGTAAATAGTGTCATAAAAAAGAACATTTTATTTAAGCCTCAGTGATCTTTAAATATAAATTAATGTCGAAGATTTCAACTTGAAACTGGCACTTGAGCAGCAAAAACATGGCAGAAGTATCCAGTCTAAGATATAACGTGGCTCTGAGAAGCTCCCCTTGAAGCCATTTTCAATCCAATAAGGAAGATTTCCTNACGTGTCCTTTCTCTCTTCCTAATAAATAGTAAATAGTGTCATAAAAAAGGCTTTTTTGGGGTCCACAGGGGGTTCAACTAGGACAGTGTGGAAAAAAGTCCAGTGGAGGAGTATGGCAAAGTGCACACAGATAGGGGAAGAGCTACAAAAATCCTCCAGTGAATGCCAGCATAGCCAAGAAACTACAAAAGTTCTGGATAGGATGCAAACCAGGAGACTCTCAGCAGCGACATGCCCTTGGGGGGACAGGAAGACTGGCTGGGGCAGCAGGAGACAGAGATATTTTTTTAAATCCTTTAGTCCTGATCTGTGAAAGAATCCAAATTGAAAAGCTGGTGATTCAGGTTATTGATTAGGTAAAGAATCAGATGTTTATGTTGGACATCCATTTAACAAAAGCAGCAGGTGATACTCCAGGACCCTAACAACAATCTATTCTTATTAAAGAAAGGATTGACAAGAAAAAATAAATCAAGAAATTCTCTGTAAATCCAAGCATCACATCTCACAGAGTTATCCTTGACAAAATATTCTGCATCTTGTTAGTATTTATATGAAGAGGAACCAAACTTTCTTCTTTTATTGTACTCTCCTAATAGCATGCAAAATAATCAAAGTACACAAAGACATTCTATCGTCTTAGTGCCTTAAAAGCTTCATTTAATGCATACATTTCCTTGCCAGCTCCTTCCTTCGCTGAGTGCCAGGACAAGGAGTCTCTGTTGTGTCTGATTTCAGAGATAGCTGCAAGCTTATTTTTCAGAGAATTATATTATTTTGGACTGTTAGCATTATTGTCAGCGTGAAGCCTTATAATAAAGGCTGCTTAACCACCTATTTCAACAGATACAAAGATACTGTGAATCAGACGACAAGATGTGAAACAGATTGAAACTTGAGATTGAAACTCAACACTTGATCCTACCATTTCTTGCACTTGGCAAGGCACATATTCTATCTGTTCCTCTACAGTAGAAAATTGGAAAGATGCTGAACAATGTGAAGCCATTTAGCTTGATCTGAACACTTCAGAAACGTAGTGGGGCCAAAGTAACTGAACTCTGACCGTGAAACAAGAAAGCACTGATATACTTCCAGTTAATGGAAAACTTGGAAAGAGTGGCTTCTGGATATGTTCTTTATTGAAATGTTCGTTGGATTTTTTGATAGGTATGTGAATTAAGAAGCGCCTTTCAAATATCACTAAAACGATTTTAATTCCGATTTTATTTTGTTCCAATTTTACATCTGTAATTACTTTGCACAGATTCTTTAAGCAGGTAAGCACAGATTCTCAACCTGCTCCATAGTAATACTGCTGTACCCTTCCTCCTTTTATTCAAAACACCGACACTGTGCTTGGGGAGAAAGAGGGCAAGCTCTTTTTGGCATTGCAGCATTGTGAACACTATCATATTCAGATTTCTTTGAATTAAGTCTATGAATTAAGTCTTTATCTTTTTTTCTTTTCTCTTTTTATATGCAAGCTGCTTCCTTCCTAAGAACTACATAGAGGGGAAAATATGAAATTAAATTTTAGTCCTTCTTAATTTTAATCTAAATGTGGAAAAGTAACCCAAAATGTTACATTTCAGTAACAGCACCAAAAGAACTGATGACTTGTCTTTTAATTGTCTACTTCTTTATTCTTTTATATGCTGAAGCATCTTTATAGATGTAATTTTCTTCTGTCTTGCTCACAAGACTCACCAATCAACCATTTGACATCAGTAAGTTATTCAGATCCTAAACTAATCAAATTCTGTTTGCACCAAACAAACAAAAAATTCCTTCACTTCAACAGAAGAATTCTTGTCTCCTTTCCCAACAAGAATTGGTGGCCATGCTTAGCAGGAAGAGATAACTTAGTCTGTATTACTGGCAGGGGACAGAAAAGCTGACAGCATTAATGGAAACAGCAAACACCATGAAATCAGAGTCTTGTACTGACACTGTTCTATGCAGTTTGCAGCACTCAAAGCAAAAACGTGAGCAGCATGGTATAGATACGTTTTGAATTTAAAAGAAAATTAAATAAGCCACAAAAGGTGTAGGGTAGTAGGACTCACGCCAGCCCTCTCAAAAATAACAGAGGCTGATGCTTTTGTGTAATGTCTGCTAGAGCTTTCGGAAAATAGATGGATGGGCAGCTGGAGTGAAGGGTGCTATCCACAGACTCAATCCTGCAAATCCTTACCTGTGTGAGCTCCACAGCATTTTACACAGAACCAAAGGCACCTGCATTTATGATTACTGGAGAACTGTTTATATGTTGATCAAACACCATCAGTTGTAATAAACAGTTAATGAGTCTGGTAAGCCTTGTTCTGCTCTTCATACGGAACATTCCTGCAGCAGGAGACAGGAGCTCGTTTCTACTGTGAAACATCTAAGCCAGGAAATGTGTGATGTTAGGTAGGGAACAGTAAATTAATTACACCAGCTGCTTTTGGTATGCAAGCAGAGGATATTGGTATAGATGTTTGCTCACAGCAGGTAAGCAGTGGGCTGTTGGCTTGACGCAGAAATTACGAAGGGATACTTTATATCCTTTGCTGCAGGTCAAAGTGCATTTAAAAGATTATTTTAATGTTCTTTTTTTTGTGTGTTTTCACTGACTGTCTATAGGCATTTTAGGACCTGGCTATACCCTCACATTTGTTAATGCAAAAATGAGTAACTCTGCAAAATGTCAAACCTACAAGAGGAATAAAAAGAAACCCTACAGAGTGAAGAGCAAGGATTCATCCTGTTCTGGAGCAGTATAGGGTCTGAGACAAAAAAGAATCACAGAGTGAAGCTGGGATGAAGCTATAGAGGTGTCTCTAAAGGAGCACACTTCTGACAGTTGTTGCCCACCAACTTTGAGGCACTGAGACAGAGATTGAGGAAGGGCTGAGAACAGAACAAGTTTACCTCTGTTGCATGAATCCTTCTTGGGAAGAATGAGTGTAGCAGAAAAGATCACAGAATACTTCTAATCACGTTCTGCAATCTGGGAAAAGAAATCCTTCCACTGCATCTAAAGTGAATGCCTGTGCCATACACTGGCAACCAAGACTGAAGTCTTAATGAAAACTGAAAGTATTAAGTGTTTCTGTTCAAGGCAATATTGCTCCTGCTGAGCATATTCTGCTTCCTCCACTTTTTCCTATTTTTCAGTGAGAAAGACTGAGTTGAAGTCTGAGCCTTTCAGAGTCTAATAGAAGTTTTATCCACCTTCAAGCTAGAGAAGACACAATTACTGGGAGCATAAGATCACAACCAATTATAGTTTGATCATTGATGCTGCAACTGTGATGGGAAATTTTGCCCAATATACAGTCACAGTGTGAAAGGCTTCTGAAACCATTCAATTCTGTACAAAATAGAGGTGCAAGTTTATAGAGGCATTGGAAAGCTGGGCAAGGTGATAGGAAAAGGAGCTAGCTAGGGAGTTTCTTTAGGGCTCTGCAGTATGTTATTTGCATGATTTTATTTTTGTGCAAACCCAGCAAAATATAGGATTGACCCCAAATGAGGTAAGTCTCTGATGAAAATTGAGTGTAAAGTTTATTTTTGAAAGATGCAGCTTTTACCTGCAGAGAATTTTTAGCACTGTTTAATATGAGCTCCTTTATTACTAAATCTCTCCCAAAGATTGAATAGACCTTTCAAAAGGAGGGGACAGGCAATTTTGTTGATGTTTAGACCAAATTTCAACTTCAGTTTGTATAGGTGCTCAAGTATCCTAGAGGAGGAAAAAATAATTTTTTTTGCCTCTTTTCTAAAAACCAAAGCCCTCTAATGGCAAAATCAATTTTGACACACTTGTCTGTTTTAACTCTTCTGAATCTAACCAATGCAGAGTGTATGTATCTAAGATAATGTTTAAGTTAATGTTTATCCCCAGCATACACAGATTGATACAAGAGATAGTGGTAAATTACCTATGACATTTTCCAATGAAATTCCAAAGCTAGGAGTTTTCACACAAGCTGAGGCTCCCACTGATGTCTTTAGGAACTCCCTCAGACTGATTGTTCCCCTCTTCTGCAAGGCATTTGAGCTGCATATAAGTTTACCAGCATGACAGCCATGCCAACAAACACGCTATCTTCTGATTCACTGCGTAATATATCCATAATATGCATAATTATATCCACTGGCCACATTAATTTGAATAACTGGCCCAATAAATTACCCCTTGCTAATGTTTTACACAGCTAAGAAAAAAGCTGTTACCACTGTATTATTCATCTAGTTTTAAAAGTGGCAAAGATGCACATTGGTTGGGGTACTCACCACTCAAAGTAAACATCTTGTCCATTTTACCTTCAGTCAGACAGTAGATCTCATGGGAACTTCAACACCATCTCATAAGGCCAAAAGATGCAGATTCTTCATGTTTAAATGGGTTCTATATTATTAAATTTACAAAAATAAATTAAAAATTGGGAAAATAACTGTCTTCCCTCTAGAGCAATTAAACAGTGAGCTATACCATCTATACCATCCTAGAAGGAAAACCCAGAACTTAAACATTGAAAGTATTTCAGGGGCCAAATCCCAACAAGGTTGTAAGTATGTATTAAATGTTAGATCTGTAAGTATTGATCTTAAATTAAACAGCTGTGATACAGGAAGAGATCGTGGGCTCATCGTTACTTGGAGATAAATTAGGACTCTTGCTAAAGATAAAGTGCATAATCCATCTTCTGGAGAAAATCTGCGGCTTGTTTACAAAGGACCACAGGAAACAGTTGGAAGTGTGTGATTATGCTGATCAGTTAGAGCTGAAATGCCCAACAAAGGATGTGTCAGACTCTGAGTGATTAGCAAGGTAGATACCAGACTCATAGAGAAAGATGAGAATGCCCCAATAAAAAAAAAGAAAGGGAAAAAAGCCCACGAGAGCTGAAATTCTCCAGAAATGTGGAAGACAGCTGCAGAAGGCTTAAATAATGTAACTTTTGAGTCAGTGAGGAGTTGTGCCAGCAGAAAGAAAGATAGTCAGAGGGTTTTCTTTTTTTCCCTTTCTCTTCCGTGACAATAGCTTATTCTCCAATACCTGGTGTTTTAAAATAGTTTTCTTTTAAGTTTGGCAAAGGAGACTAGCCATGAACTGTAGTACAGAAATTTAAAGGATAGTCTTGAAAATTAAACGTAAGGAATATAAAGAAGGTAAAACATAGAAAAGCTTGTATAAAAACAGTCTTTTTGCTATTCCCAAAAAAAAATGAACTGTCTTAAACACTTCTACAACCCACTGCCCTACCCTTCTTTCCTCTCTCTCCTGAATATAGAGAATACTTTTTCAGTTACAGATGAATAGGTTGCAATTTATGCCACTTTATGCCTTGAAATCAAACATCTGAGAAATCTGGACAAACATTCTCACACCACTTGGTAAAACTCATCGTCAATACTATTTAAAAACAAACTATAAAAATCAATGACAGAGGCTGCCTTGTCCCAGAGTGTGATTGCATGAGTTAGTGTCATGGATGAGACTCAGGAAAGTTGGTCGGCTGATCTACGCTAGAGACATCAAACAATGTATATATTTCCAATAATTAGACTTAAGTCCAATTACATATAAGTTTGTATGACCTCAGATCTAGAATCCAAAAAATGGTGGAAATCAGCATCCAAATAATAGGTTCTACCTGTGCCTTCAGTTGCATCAATTTTCATTGCAGTCATTTTCCCCCAACAGTGAATTCAAACAACGAAACACTAAAAACCATCTTATTAGGGAGTGTTTTTAATCTACCAGTTTGCTCCCTGGTGGAAGTCTAGAGTGGCTGATCTGTATGGCAGGTCTTCTTTCCCTGAGAAAAACAAAACAATGCTTTTCAGGGCCTTTGAAGAAGCACTGATGTTTCATCCGAGTTGGCATGGACTGAAGTGATAGAGAAATCTTAGAGTGAATACTAAGTTGGAGGAGGAAGTGTCTAGAAATGCTGCAGCTTGACAAAAAAATACTTTTTCTGTAGTTAGAAAAATGTTCTCAAACTAGAACATATCTCAGCATGTAGCAAGGTAAAGATATGCATTGCTGAATAGCTTGGCCATACATTCAGGGAACAAAAGAGTTAGGTTATGTAACAGCAAGTGCCTCGTTGGCCATGGTGGTACCAATTCAGCATCTCTGAGAATCAAATCTGAGGAACCCAAAGAACTGGTGGCTGGAAAATTCATTAAAACTATAAAGAAAGTTTCACGCAGGGAAATAAAAGGAAATGTTCAACTTCAGAGTGATGCAGATACTAATCAGAAAAGAACATCTGTTAAGTATAGAAGCAACTTTTTTTTTAATCTTCTCTTAGAGGAATTATTTGTCATCCTAGCATTATGTTTGTCATCCTAGCATTACGTCTCTCTATAAGAAACCATGATGGAAAAAATGCAAGTTATATTTTTCATGTAGCAGAACAACTACAAAAATAATTCTAATCAACTCAGATGAACCAGAATATTTGACCATATGCAGCACGGGTCTTAATGGAATAAAAGGAGAAAACAAACCAACCAGAATTTGATTTAACAAAATGAGTTTGGGTAATCTAAACTATGTTATATGGCAATGTAGGAAGCCATCGATAAAGGACACAAAAGTATGAATGATCAAATTACAGGAAACTTTCCAATGTGTATTAGCAGCCACAATAGGGTGTGTGATAAGCTACACTTTGTTATGCTTCAGAAATGCAGCATCTCAACAGTTTTGCTCCAAATAATATGTTGAATTTTGGAGGAAACCACAGTGTCTATTGAACTTGCAGGAAATGGCATAAAATTAAATATTGAGTTCTGCTGAAATTTGCTGTTTCCAAATGTGAAATGCTCTTTTACTTTCCGATAATTAAGTGTATCATTTTAATCCTGAATCCATATGACTAGCCAATTTTTTTTCACACATAAGCAGATGGTATTTTAGTTGCAAATAAATATGGCTTGTCTTCAGATCATTTTAACTGTAAATACAAAAGGAGGCAGAAGAAGATTCTCCTCTAGCATTTAAGTCGTCTTTATCCTGAGTCTGGACAGGGTGAAAGTGGGCAGAAGAAAAGTCTGTGTTTAAATGCCCATTGGTGTCTGGTTTTGCCCACTCCCAGAGGGTCACACAAACCATACAAGTCCCACGTTGCAATCCTGAAAAGCCTCACAGTACTGCTGCACATGACTGGAGGTGTGTTGACTCCACTTCCAAACCTCAGACACTAAATCTCTCGGGGCTCTTGTGAGGTGGTTTGTGCCTCTGCTGGGAGCTGCTGCCTCCTCCCGGGGCCTCCAGCCGCACCTTGCAGTGCCTCATGGCTATGGCTGGCTGGGATCTGCTCAAAGCCTGATGCTCAGCATGTTTCTTTTGCAACATGGACGGAGGGGATTTCTTAGCCCCCTGGTAAGAGCAGCTGGAGGAAGGAACTTGAATTCCCACATCTCCTTTTCAGCCCTTTTATTTATTTCTGTTCCACATTTTCTCTTAGCAGTTTGTCCGTACTTTGATTTAAATCTGTTAAAGGTATTCGACTTCTAAATCCAGATTCTATTGAGACTTTATCTAAATGGTAAGCAGACTAATCAGAGCCACTGACAATAAACAGTTACCCACTTTATTTCATAGCAATAGGTATAAATGCATTTTATATGAATGTGGATACACATAAACCTACCTCTAACTATGAATGTAGATAAACTTATATTGTCAAACACTACTTTTAAAATTCTCCCTGTTTCTGAAAAAAGTTTGAGAAGACACCATGACCAGGTCCCATTTTACTTTTGATATTTTTATTCAGTTG
The DNA here is from genome assembly GCA_013401335.1 of Brachypteracias leptosomus. Lineage (NCBI taxonomy): Eukaryota > Metazoa > Chordata > Aves > Coraciiformes > Brachypteraciidae > Brachypteracias > Brachypteracias leptosomus. Next base: position 75,031 of record VYZX01027914.1, on the reverse strand, counting down.
AAGCTTTTTTCTGCACTGTAGTTTTATTATTTTTCATATAATAGGATGGGTGGCATCTATCTTTCCCACTCTTACTGAAATACAAGCAACACAGACCCATTTATCTGGTGAAAACAACAGTGTAGCTATTTTATTTATTTTTTAAAATTCATTTCATAGCTCAATTTTAGTTTGCCTGTGAAAGAAAGCTACTAAGGAAAAATATTGTATTCAGACAGATGAGAACAATTTTACACTGCACATTTACACAGATGTCATTTTTCATCAGTTAATTGGAGACAGTTATGCCTCAGTGTTAAGATGGGTTCACACTGATGATAAAAATAATGACAGCATCACAAAAATGTATGACAAACTGCATTATGTACCAATTAGCAAGTCTACTCTGCTACTATTATGATGGAAATGAAAGACAGATACCGATAGAAATGATCCACTTTGTTTTGGGTAAGTTGTAAAGATGCCTTTTCCACCCTCTGGAGCAGTAACTTAGCCCCAGAAACGCCTGTAATGAGGCCTCGCAGGGACCACTTTCTTCATGAGTCTTATTATCATGCTTCCATGGGCCCCGGACATCATGTGCTCCTCTGCCTTTGGAGACCTACTTAGGCTGCACGGGAGAGGGAGAGCAGAGCTTCTCCTACAGGGACTTTCTGCCAGACACTTCATCACTAATGAAATCAGGATTTATAAGAGCAGCAGCCCCTGTCCGTCTTAAATCTCGGGCTAAACAAATTGGGAAGGCAAAGTATAGCTGGTGACGGGTGGAGAAAGCTGCTGAGGATGAGAGTGATAAACAGCCTGGTTCAGTGTAGGCAGTAATTTATAAAATCAAGTGAGGAGAAAGTAAGGCATTTCTGTACAAAGAGAGCCATCAGTCTCTTCCTCCAAAAATACCTGTTTTGTGCGTGGGCTTTTTTTTGTTTCAGCTTAAAGAACCGATAAACATAGAACTGGAGGCAGCAGAACAAATCTCAGCAAGGCAGCTGAGTGGGTGTTCAGGGTTATAAATTAGACTGGAAAGCTCATATATGGTATTTATATCACGTCACTGAAGTGAATCACAAAATCACTGTCTGGACTTGATTACTTTAGTAGCCAACAATGTACTTCTCAAAATACTCAGACACATGCACAAATCGGTTCTGAAAAATAACCATGATCAGAACAGCATAGACTGATTTCAACTGAAGGAGATCTAATCTGTGAATTCCTTGATGATGCTCTCTGTCTTTTGGGAGAAAGCAATTTCAAGCAGCATTGAAAACAGAACTAAATGGGTACAGGCAATACAGGAGACTTTTCCTCAAGTAATTTACAGTAAGCAACAGAGTTGACAGGAAGGTAGCAAACCAAGTTCCCATCCCTGTTCCCAATTAAATCAATAATATCTACTCTTTTATCAAGGATGAAGGATTGGAACCACTCTGGTTGTTGAATGATAAATAGAATATTGACTGAGGGACGCTGAACAATGAGTCTAATGGAGGCTGTGAGGAGAACTGGAAACAGGCTGTTTAAAGTAAGCAGAGAAGCTTTTTATCATTTGGCTTCACAGCTCATTTCCATTTCCTTCACTTGCTTTGGCTGGTGCTAGATATCGACAGGGCAGCCTCCTGTACATACACTCACTAACTCTGCTTCCACCTCAGTCATCTGATCTCTCCTTCCTCCTGCAGGTAAAAAAGTCTCCTCTGTTTTCTTTACAGCTCTGTGATCTCAATGATAAAGTGTGCAATTACTTAGAGATGCACTGGGACATCATGATACAACATGGACCAAAAAAAAAACTTTCCAAGAAAAATTTGGGGAAAAAAAAGAGTAAGAATAATTTATGTAACTATGCAGAGATTCTCTAATTTTTCACTACAAAGTGAAGTGGCTTAAAAGCCAGGGAAGCAAGACAGGAAAAAGAGGGGAACAGATTGTACTTCTCTATGAGTACAAAAAGGACAGTTTTCTCCACTGAAACAATTTTGAGCAAAGACTTTTTCCATATTCTGATGTAACCTCTGATTTTAAACATGGATTTTCTTGGGAACTGCAAAGTTTGGGCTAACTTGTGAGTGTAAGTAAATTCATTCAGACGTGCCTGAAGGCTGCAGAATATGCAGAAAGATCCAGTATAAACTTGTCAATATTTTCTGTATGAAAAACTAAACACACACCTTAGTCTTTCTTTTTTCTTGATACTTTCATCCTTTGTTTCCTGCTCTCCTACCTAGCTGATGAATATACATGTTAAAGGACACTTAATATCTTTGCTTAAAAGAACCCTAATCAACAACCTGGAAAAACAGGAGGTTGTTTCTCTTCCTTTTTGTAATGCAGGCATCCTCAAGGAGTAAGAATTCAGCACCTGAAGACTTTTAAGTTCATACCAAAAAACCCAAAACAAAAACGCCTTGCTATTAAAAGAGTGTCTTAGAATATGACAATGATACAAAAATTGACTGCACTATTCTTCCTTTTTATTGTGTGCTGTCACTGTAAATGTGGTTGAGATGGCTCATGTGTTTATGTAGCCATCTGGCTTCTGTTCTGCTAACTTAGATTTTACCTGTATTTTGCTCTACATTCCTACCCTGATGTGATCCTCAGCCACTCTGTCCTGGACAGGGAGGAACAAAGACAGAAAATGAAAGTCTTTTAGAGGACTCACAGAGTCCCAACTTTTCCACTCTTGCTCCTGCAAATGGCTCTCCTTCTGCTGGCATTTGCATGGCAAGAGATTTTCAGTCTGCTCTTGGGGATGCTCTGTCCTGAAGCTGAGACTTGGAGCAGTTTTGCAGGGCTCTCAGTTGCCACCATTGCAGATTGTTTGTTGTGGGCTATGTTGTGAAGGGGATCAATGTACCTACTCATTCTTCCCCATTTGCTTGAGTGTATCAGAAATAAATCTGTACTCAGCAGCCCGAGGTAGTGATCTGAGGGGCAGCAATGGCAGTGCTTTACTCACCTGGTAGAAAGAGTAGAAAGAGCAGCAGGATGCCCCCATTTCAAGGCATCCCTGTAGGAAAGGCACCCTCGTGCTTCCACTTCCCAGGAGAATAATCTAACCCTCAGCAGTTTATTTTACAAACTACTTACTGGAGTATTGCAGCTGAGCAGCTCAAGCAGCACATTGGCAGGAGTTCTGGCTGGAGTCTTTTGTCTCTCCCCAAATGGCTGAAATTCATTACAGAGAGGCCATAAATTGGTAGAAATCCTCACAGTGAGACACCTCAGAAACATCCCAGGCCATTCAGAACCTCGACTACAACTCTCTGCACTGAAAAGCTTTTGTGGCACTAGTGGCAGTGATGGACAGTTAATGTGTGAGGGCTGAGCAGCTGCAAACAGGCACCTTTTAATGGAAACTGGATTAATAGACTCAGTGGGTTAGCTGCGAGGCCTGGATTAACTGCTAATTATCAGGCTGACAATCGGTGAGCTGTCCCAGGGACTGCCAGGGGAATCGTTTGATGGGGTAATGCTGTGGTCAGGTCCAGGGGGCGAATGGAGGCGGGGGAGAAGCAGCCGCCTCCGTGCCCCCTGTGCTGCTGCCCTGCCCATCAGAGCTGGGCTCTGAGCTGTCATCCCATCCCTGGCTGGTTTATTACAGCACCACCTGTTACTGCTCCTATGAAGTAAAGCTTAATATCTAAGCCTTTATGGAAGATTTCCAGGCTATACTTAATGGAAGTTGGTTTGCAGAGAGAGACAGCAAACTTTTTGTGCAGTCACCCGGGGATGCAAAGGACCTGCCTGTCCCTGAGGGCTGGGGCAGCAGCTCAGCTCCAGCAGTGGGAAGAGCACCCGAGGATGGAAACCATGGTGTTGCAAACACTTCCCCATAGAGCTTAAAGTGGGATGGGCACTCAAGCCTGTCCAAAGTATTCAGTTTCATGAAAATAAATAGTAATAATAAAAACCAGAACCAAAAAGCCATCTGTGCAGCTGCATTTCAGCTCAGCCTCCTGCTCTCGCGGTCACCAAAGGATACATGACACCTCTCTGTCTGCACCAGGTTCAGCTGAAACTTCCAAACTGGGCTCATTTCCACCTTCCAAAAAGAAGAGCTGTAGGCAATTCATTTTTGCTAATTCTCTCCTCTCTTTTTATAAACACTAATTAACTACATTAGAGATTCTTCTTGCCTTCATTTGTGCTTGATCCCACAATACCTTCTAAAAAAAGTGCCAATACTTCTATTGTCATCTACATGCACATCCTCTTTAGGTGCCCGATATTACTGTGCAAACAAAGAGTATCCTAAAAGGTGGATCCCTTCTCATATAAAGCTATATCCCTCTTCTATTCCTGTTTGCAGAGCTGCATATCAATTTGTAGTCTGGAAGTTATGCAAGCTAAGTTATCTCAACTTTGTATTTTTTGTCGTTTTCCTTCTTGCTCTCCAGTAAAAGAAAATTTAAAAAATTGAATTTCCTATCAAAAGGCTTTTCCTATCCTAAATTGATTTTAGTGAAATGAGATCTTTGTGTGAGTTCTGTGCTTGTGTAATCCTTGCTAAATGTCTTTACAGGTTGGATAGCTGAATCTCATGACCCAGATCCCGAGCTTCTTAATTATGTCTTCATTCAAGCAAACACCATGGGTATCAAAGAGAGTTTGCCCAAGTAAAGGACCTCAGGGTTTACCCCGGGAGAGTAAATAGTGCTTAAGCTCCAGAGCAAGTGCTGAACTCTTTAACATTTTGTTTGCTGATATTGATTTCTTTGTACCCAAAGAAATTTTTCAGCTGTGCATTAGAGAGTGAATCATTGCTTAAATAATGCTCTAGTGGAAATACAGAGTTTCTACCATGGGTACCCAGTTATCCCTGGGATAGTGATAAGGAAGTTGTGCTCTCTCCTTTGTGCTGCACTGTGGTAGCAATACAATACTGCACTGGAAGATTAAGCCCACAACATATCACGTTCTATCTGCTATATACTGGTGAGTAACTGCAGTCATCTTTCATTGATTTTGTTTCCTTCCTCAAGGTACATCTGTATTTAATCTGCAAAACATGATCTTTCTAAAAGTAAATAAAATCACAGAAACTCCCATCTCCATTTTAACATGCCACTTTCATATTGATTTTAATTGAGTTGGTGGGTTTGCAGCCATGGAAGAAGAAAAGGCAGATCTGCAGAAGCCACACATTTTATGAACAGTATATACACAAAAATAATATGAAATAGTCCAATCATCCCATCTCAAAACATTTTCACTTCAGAAAAAAAAAGAAATAAAAAAAAAAAGAAATTGAGTATTTTTTCGTAATATAATGGTAGCACTCTGCATACATCTCTAAGTTCTATCTCTCTCCCTAGAGCTATTTCATGGATATAAAGATATTTTTTCTGCCTGGCTTTGATCATTTTTAAACCAGAATTTGTTCTGTCACTTGAAATGGGCTGACTATTCCTCTACCTGTCGGAAGAAGAGGACTTTCACATCACCAATTTGTTGCCCTTGTTGCTGACAGAAGGGACCACAGCCTAGATTACCAATTTAAACACAGCCTTGCAGATGTTGAAGCATCTGAGGTGCTGGGCAGCAATTCATTCCCACTGTCTCCTCCTCTTCCCCTCTGTTGTCAATGAAGACCTCCAATTCTCCATCCTTCAAAATTAGAGACAAATACAAATAACAGCTGCTGCTTCTGGTGCTCTGAATAATTCATGGCAGCTCAGTTTCAGTTTAGCACTGGTATTTGCATCCTGCAACACATGGAGAGGGACAGTTCCACTGGAGGATTCTCTGATTTCAAGATATGGGATAGAAAGACAGTTTTGGAAAATAAGTGTCCTTAATTTTTATTTTAATTTCTTCTGGGCATCTTCTGAACTCATACTGCAATATAGTCAGGAAACATTCCCTGAAAAGAGTCCAGCTAACAGACGATTTGTAATGCATATTTTAAAACCTTAAAAAAACCCAGCAAACTGATTTACTGCTTATTTGAAAGCCCCTAGATTGAAAGCCTGGGAATGGTAACCTTGCACTTCAGCAGGGGGCTGGGACAGCCTGTCTGGGCTGTGATTTCTCGATCCAATTTTGGAGCTGATGAAAAAAAGCACCAAAATTACAGACAGTTGAAAATTTTTCAACTAACTGTTTTTAGCTAACGTGATAGTATATGAAAATTGAAACTGTTCATAAAACGACAGTTTTGACAAATCCTCCACATTTCAGTGTTGTCAAACTGAAACTAATGTGATTCTAGTCAAAAGAACTCTCCAAATTTTTTTAAAAGTAGGTTAAAAAAAAGGGAAAACTAAAATATAATGCACTGGAATTCAAAGATATTGAGTCTTGAATTTTTATATCAATCCTGAATGGCATTTCTTTTTTTGTCCTCTGAGATCTCAAAAAATTCTCCTGTATGGCAGAACAACTCTCTATAGTGATAGAAATGCTGAAAATACTAACACAATGAGACACTTTCAGAAATATATAGGAGCTGATAAGATTGGAACAAGTAATGTTAGTGGCATGTAAACTGCTTGCTCTTGCAAACTGCTGACTACAGGGAAGCCTTGCAGAAGGGGAAGGGTGTGGTTACTTTAATATATAATTGGAATAAGAGTTGAAAGAAGACATATAAGGGTCTTTTCAGATGGAAATGATCTCAATACTAAGTATCATGTACAGAAAAAACAATCTAGGCAGCCTTAACTCACTCAATTTTTCTGTCAGGCGCCACATTCTAATTGAGAAATATTTTCGAACAAATGCTAGTCCCTGATAAACATGTGTTACAGAGTTGGAAGGTATCCACAGAATGGATTTGGAGGTCTTTTACCCAAGGTATCCCTTCTGCAGGCCCCAGAAATAAATTCACAGAAAGGAAAACAAGAAATAAGTGATTAAATCATCGTGGTCTCACTGAGTGCTTGTGGGATGTCTCACCCAGTCTGATTCTTTTTCCAAAGAAGATTGCAGATATCAGCCCTCAGCTGCCCTGCTCCTGCCTCCCCTTCCCACCACACAGCTCTAGCTGGGGAACTCACAGACTGACCTGAGCCAAGGCCTCACCTCATACCATTTCCCCTGGTTGCTTGCTCTTGTCTCCTCAGCCATTTTCTCTGGAACCACCACAAATAACACACCAGTTACATTCTTAAATATTTTTTGAGGAAAACCTAGGCTGAACCAATTAACTAATGAATGAATAAGACTGTACTAGCAACCAAGGGTTGTCACAAAGACATTTGGTGCTTGTCTACTAATGGAGCAGAGATCCTCAAGACCTGGGTCTGCAACACCCAAAGGGACCATTTCAGGCCAAGACTAGCACTGGACATTCGCTTTTGCTGCAGCTCACAGCCCTGGCAGAGAGAGGACATTCAGACATGGGAAACTTCACAGATCACCACAAAAGAAGGTCCAGATTATCTCTTCAGGCTGATACCAACTGGAGCAGCAGTGGGGAGATAAGCTGGGACAGTGGGAACATTCAGCAATTCTCTCTAGCAGTACCATGAGGGACACCCCAGATGTGGTCCCATGAGTCCCACCTGCCAACAAGTGCTGTAATCTGGTCTGCCCTGCACCAGTGCCCAGGCAGCAAGGCTCAGACGTGGCAAACCAGAAGTATCGTTATAGTTTTCATGCCTGAGTGAAAGATGACTACAGAGAGTTTCCAGCCAGAAGTACTCTAGGGTATGGAGGAGCCATCAGAACAGATTATCCCAAAGTGAGAGGAGATGGGGGAGAGAAAGTGATTTTATGACATGCACCAAGAGCATCACATGTTGCCTTGCAACTGCATGCTTCTGCATTCATCAGGAGACACTGGGGACGAATCACTTAAGGAAACATGGCATTTCTTGTCTTTAATGTTAGTATCAAAACATATACTTGCTCCAGTCCTGCTTGTCTGCAGAAAACTACCCTGACTTCAGAGCCAATATTTTATTCCTTTTTTTTTTTTTTTAACTGGCATCTGGTGTATCAGATAGCAACTGACTCCAGCATAAATAAAATTTCAAATTAAAAATAATGAGCTGCATGTGTGTAACTCATTTTGTTTTTTAGTTAATTGTCCTTAACTTATGCAGCTGAAGTGTCTTGCAGTTTCCTATGATTAAAGGCTACTGTGTTTAACTTGTCAGGGAATTCATTTGATATCGGCATAAAAGAGCTATAAAGTTTGCCTATGATTGCTTTCTGAATAATATTAATGCATTTCTTCTTAAATTGTTCAATAAAGAATGAAATACACCTGATCTGTAGATGCTATGATGACAGTTTTAGAGCTTTAACATGAATGAAAAATGAATCATATTAGATTGTATTTTTTCCTAATATATATATACATATAAAACTATTGTGCTAATGGAGTTTATTCAGAGTTTATTCAGTTTATTCAAAATGGAATTCTAGGTCTTGAAAATTAACAAAAATCCAAGAAATAAATCTCAATCAAAACTGTGTAAAATATGATAAAAAGAAATCCAAAAGAGCAACTCAGGCATAACTTTTCAGTGATTCCTCATTCATCAACATAAATCCTTGCTTCAGAAAATCACTTTAAGCAGACACTTTAAGCATGTGCTTATGCTCCTTTCCTGCCTTCTGTTTTTTGCAGTATTTAAGGAGTTAAGGAATCCCACACTGTGGCATGCAAAGCTGATGTAATCAGTCAAATCAACATGTTCTATTTCTAGCTCAGGTCCCTAAACACAACTAGTAAGTATCAATTATATGCCTACATCTTCTTTCTATCCCCTTCCCTTTATAATCTCTCGACAAATTACAACCAAGTTTGAGCACATTTATTTGTACAATTAGTTACAACCAAATATCTCTGAGCACGCTCAGAGTTGTTATAGTCACACTGGTTCCAAGGGGAGGTTGGTAACTCAGAGGTTGCCCTCACAGTGCTGCCACATAAGGAGGTTTCCATCAGAGCTTAACTCTTACCACAGCCCAGAGGGTTGAATTGTGGAGAAAAATCCACAGGAAATCAAATTTCCTTAACTCCAAGCACTCAGAGAGCTACGTCTTTGCTTTGGAGCTTGGGGTGGGTATGGGAGAGGTAATACCTCTTTTTCTGCTCTTTTGGTAAAAGACAAGCACTTCCTAATTACAGCATGAGACGAAGCCTGTGGGTAGGGTTGCTTTTGTACAGTCAATGCACTGCTAAGAGCCTCAGGGCAAAATGTTCTTAAAACTACACAGATGATCTCGACACAGGCAGTCAGCGTTCCTGATATGTGCAGAAGGCTACTGAGATCACTGGGATGTGCAGGAAGAATTTTGATCAAGGATATGTGGATGATAACGAAATTACCACACATCGATGAACAATGGACCACCTCACCTAATAGGGTTTTTTGTTTGCTTAAACTAACAAAAATCATGTGCTAGTGTTGGGATAAAACACCTGCAGATATCTCTTATTTAAGTCTATTTTCTATTAAATCTCTCTGTTTCCAGGTTGGGATGATTCTAGATGTGGGAAATTAATTTAAGTAAATCCTTTATGATGAAAATAAAAGCAAGATATTATATTAGAATGATTTTATTTATAAAAAGACACCTAATGTGATGCATTAAGATAAGTTACAGTAGCAAATTCTTCCCTACTATTGATTATTGCTTTTGTTCTTCTATCACTTGTTAAAAAGGAAAGAAAAACAAAAGCACAAAATTCAGTCCTGTGTTTTATTATTATAAAGCAAACTATGGATATAATTAGTCCAACCTGAATAAGAAGGACAGCATTAGTATGTCCCATTACTCCAGCATTAAGACCATCATAAAAGATTAAAATTTTATTACACATTCTTTTGTTGATTCTGCTATTAAATGATGTTTAATATTACTCAAATTTGGCATATATTCTGTCAGAGCAGGACAAGCTGAACTACTTTCCCACCCCTCCATTTTCATAAAATCCCTTTTGGCTACCATTAATGCAACAGAAATCTCATCTTAAGGCAGATGAGGAATGATGAATTGAAATTATTTTCAGCTTTTAACAAGAGCCATCAGTAAAGCTTTTATATCTTGAAATATGTTTAGTTTATTTGAGAGAGAGAGATAAATTACACATAATGTCATATTTCAAATTCACTACTAAAAAAAATGTAATTTTCTTCCTCTTTGTCCCCCTACAAAATCATCTCAGTGCATAATTTAATGTGGAATCAGTATATAAAAGAGTAAAAGCTTTTGGTAGCTAAATATGCAAGACACTCATACTCAGGTTATTCAGCATATGACGTGGCCCATACTTGCTATTCATGCACTTTAGGGCAAAACTGGACAGTATCGTGGGGGAACATATTTGATAAAAAATTGGTCCTGAAGTTGCAGTCAGAATTTGTAAATCAATTTGACAAGTTTCACAGATATTCTACATTTCTTTTGCTCAGAGACAGCCATTTTTGAAACTAATTGGCATAAGTCTCTTAATTTCATGGTTTGGGGAGTGGCGAAGAGACCCCAGAACCTGACCCTTACTCTGCTCTTCGGTTTCACTCTTTAAAATTCATGATTTGGTAATCTGCTTTTAACTGACACTCTATTTATGAAAGGGCCTCACTAAAATATTTTCTGACAATGAAATAGGATGTGATTAACCTCTTGCTACACCTGCCCCCCCAGAGACTGCAGGCAGCATATTGTAGGCGGGCAACGTTCGGTGGTGTGGGGAAGGAGCCGTGTTATTGGAGCTTGCTTCAATTATTCATTGCAGGGTCAAGGAGGCTGCTTTGGGGAGATGCTGAATTCTGCATCTTCTGTGTGCCTGCATGGGAAGGGTGGTGTCCAGTGCCTCAGGACCATGGCTGCAATTAGTAAATAGTCATGTCACAGTTCTCCGGGGTCTGGCCAAGGAGTAATGTGTCTTAGGAAAAAGCATGTCACAAAAAGGGAAAATTTGCATGAAAAGTATGAGTCTGAGAACATTTGTATGGGAAGGGTCAAACAGATACATAATTTATATATATATGTATATATATTATGGATCTACTGCATAGTTTTCTTTAGGCCAATGTCAGCTTTGTATCAAATGTCACTAGTCAAGGAAGGAGAGCAGAAAGTAGTTAGCTCAGATGAAGAAGCGGCAGCTCCCCAGGTCCAGAACCAATAATCTGGCCCTTAGGTCTCATTTAGCTTTCTGGTTTCAAGAAATGGAGGTGACGCCATTGCTGGTGGGACACCAGACACGAGTCCAAGGTGAGACCCTATGGGATAGGTGGGACCTGGCTTGGTCATGAGGAAACAGGGAGCAGGAGCTGCAGAGCATTCCCTGGTCAGCATCTCACTGATGCTCAGTTTTCAACAAGATATTTAGTCTATTCCACCTTTCTTTTACCTTCATGCTAAGTTACCTCTGTCTGAAATACTGTTTGGGATGATCCAGTGTGTTTCACAGGACTAGGTCAAGAATCACAATTTTACAGGCAATAGTCCCTGGCTGAGCTGGGAGAAATGTCAAAGATAAATACAAGGGGTCCATGGTTACAGACCCTTTTCCATTTAACAAGGAAAATCTCCCTAATGCTTTTCCTACAAAGACTTTTTTGTTCCTTTAATTTTTTTCCCTTCTCTTAGGGCGGTGAGAAGTCCCAGTTAATTTACAGTGTTTTGTCACATCTACATCCACGTAACTTGCTTGTCTGATAAGATCTTGTATCTGCTGTGAGCCACCACTGAGAGCCACACTGAGTGGTGGGTGGGCATGTTCCTAAATGACCCCACAGTGCTATATGCTCATTGCCATTTATCAGGTCACTGGGGAAAAGCATGATCCCCCATCTTGTCTCTGAGCAGAAAAATGACCCAAACTCCCTTCAAGTGCAGAAGTCAGATGAGCTACTGAAATCATCATGTCATACAAGCAACTTGAATATGACATTTGGTTGTGTGTTTGTGAGTCACCAATTAGCCATCAGAGAAAGAAACATGAACATTATTTCCCTTACTTGACAGCCTGCATGCCTCACATCAGTGAGGGCTGGCATTTTCTGTGGGGTTTCTGGAAGTTATACATTACCTTCCACCCCTGCTTTCCCTTCACCTCAAGCTACTCTGGTCAACTATAAATAAGCTTTCATATTTCAGTGTACAAAACCTCCTTTTAAAATGTTATTTTTCCTGCTGAAATGTCTCCTTTCTTTGCTTATTTTGTCTGTATAATGCATTGATACAAAGACATACAAAATACAATAATTAGCATTTAGCTTTCACCAAAAATAGTGCTGGGAGAGGAAAGAGAAGAAAATTGAATATATTTCCTTTTCTTGTTATTAAATAAGGAAGACACTTGCTATGCAAAAGTTTGAACTGCACAGCCTCCTTATGCATTTAAAAAAATACATTCAAGTCATCTGTAGAACGGTTTTAACTCTGGTAGCTAACTGCTTGAGTGAGAAATCTACTGTATAAGTAATTTTCTTTCCTCATATGAGAAGGAATGAAGTAGCTCAAGTTTATATCAATGAAGAAAACAAGTTATTACATGAATCCTTTTCAAAATCCTGCTTGTGAAAAAGGTTGCTTTCATGCATGATCACGGCAAATATTAATGTCCCCATTTGTTAGTTAACCTGTTTCTTAGGAACACTTATTTATAATTGAAAAAAAAAAGAAAAAAAAGTAATTTAATAAAGCAGCCTATTAAGGGAACAGAGGCAGCTATGAAGAGAGAAACCCCACTGGTTACAATTAAAGACCTATTGAGGTTCAGCTGTATTCACTGTTAAGCCACGTGCAAGAAAACAATTGGAAAAATTCAGAAGTTCGGTGTGTGACGAGTGTAATACGTTAAGATATAACAAGCTTGAAAGGTGAGGTTCATGAAGCTGAACAGAGAATTCAGGGAAGAGGCTTTAAAACTCCTACTTTTCTTGAGAAATACATTGTTCTGTGCCCAGACCCGTGCAAACCCAAAGGGGTGCTTTGGTCTTGTACTCATTGATACGGAAAAACCCATCAGAATATTGTCTCTGGCTATTCATTTCTTATGATGCCCATCTGGGACTAACTGGATCTTAATTTTTTCTTTTTAGTGAGGGGGCAGGGATGCTACTTTGTGCCTGTGAGGCAGATCCACCCCTGGCAACACCAGGACCCACAGCTCCTTACTCACATCAGTGAAGCTCATGGGGGACCCTGCACACCCTGCTCTGGCTCCTGTTTCATCCCTGGGAGGAGATAAAGCACCTGGAGCTCATTGGTTTCATCCCATCTTAACTTGGTCTCACTATCAAATACACTTTGTATTACAACACAGGAAAATCTTTAAGATAAGGTGTTTAGGAATAAAATTAGAAATAATACATACAATATAAAATCTTAATTCCAGGTAATGTTAAAATAGTAAAAAAAGCTCTTCTAGCTGTTTTGTCTCCTTAATCAGATTCCTTAATATGTGCATCAAGTTGTCAGAGCAAGAGATTCAGGCTTCCCAACAAAAAAGCTACAGTAATCTCTGCTCTGAAGCCAAAACCAGTCTCTGGGACCTGGCTGCTTTCCCATGAAGAGCTGACACTCAACACGTGGTGCAGGTTCAATTGATGTTTATTCTTGAGATTGAAATTCACAGCTCCCACTTCTCAAAGGCAGTCCAACCATAATGGTTCTGTGGGGTGAAAGCCTGTCCCAGAAGTTCTACTTCAATGTTTGTTTATACACAGTAGAAGGAAGAGGACAACTTATTCTGGGAAATGTCAGGTTATAAAAGCACAATTCAGCTCACTCGGTGCTCTGTACAGGCAGCCTTAACTACTGCAGAAGTTTGATGGAGGCCCCCAGGAAATACCATGTGGCTTTACTGGATAGATTATTGAACATATGGACAGGAGAACCCTTTTAAACCTTCTCTCACCATCACTCAGAATAGAGGAGCTCAAACATGTGAGTACTCTGGAGAAAGTCTTGACTTAGATCAAGAGAAAGGATGGGGTGTTGCATGCCCTTTGGAGTCAAAGTGCTCTCCATTCCTGGTGCCTGAAGTTCATGGCTGTTACATCTTGCATTTCAATTGACTTCTTTTTAATTTTGGTACCTTTCTAAATCATTCTCTCTAAAAGAAAAATCAGACAATTCTTTCAGCAGCTGTCCATTAGCAGCAGAGCACCTGGTCCCACTTGAACAGAAGGGCCATAACCACAGTGATGTAATGCCATGGAAGTGTCCACAACGACACTATATTGTAGATCAGAAGAACTCTGGGGGAATTGATACTCCTTGTTCTGCCAGTAAATCCATTCATTAATACCACTCACAAGGAGACTTTGTCACGTTAGAATGTAATGGTTGCAAAACCACCTTCATGATTTATCAAACCAAAGCCCTGTTCTCCTATTAATGTCAGATCAATTGAAAAAAACCCCTTTCAAAATCTTACTGCTGTACAATCAGACAAGAAGTTGTGTGGTTTCTTTTTTTTGTTTGTTTGTTTGTTTTGGAGGGTTCTTTGTTTAATTAAAAATATCTTTCTTATCTTATAATAAAATTGTCTCCATAACATTAAGGATTTTGTACCAACATTTAGAAAGAGAGTTACATAATTTCAATTTCAAAAAAAGAAAAGTTGCATCCTGCCCCTTCCTTTTAGCAATCAACAGAAATTTCAATATCAGATGTTAGGGTCACAGAGCAATTGCAAGCCACAGCCACAGTTTTCCTGCTTTAGTGAAGTTTTGTGTTGATATATCCCAACCTCCACTCAAATCTGGTTTTGAGATCTCTAAATATTCAGAGAACATTTACTGGGTTTTTCCAGAGAGAAGTTATCATCTTACCTCTAAAAGCATTTCTTCTCTGTGAAAAAGGCCAGCTGAAAAAATCATAATTGAAAAACCCTTGAGAAAATAATAGCAAATGATAACTTAGATGCCTTCCCATGATTTTTTATTTTTAGTTACTGTTGCTTGTTTTTTAATAATGTAAATTATGAGGAAAGTAAAACAAAGTATTAATAAATAAATGTTCTCTAATATGAAATTAGACTCATAATAAAGAATATTCACATTGTGATGTTGTGGTTACAGTAGAAATATCAATAACAAAGGAATAGGACAATTATCAAAATAAAGCATCCTAATTTAAATAAAGTGATACACTCAAATGTCTTAAATTAAGAAACTGAGGAAGTTTCTTAACAGCTATTTTAAATTTGAGTTAAACATAGAAAACCTGACTGATCAGAAGACCTTGAGATTTCCTTAATGAAACATCTAGTTATAATTCTGTTAATTACTGGATGTGGTACTGGACCTAACTTTGGACTGAAGCAATGAAGAAGGAAAAGACTAAATATAATTAACACCAAGTCAAGTAATTTCTTGGGACTCAGATCTTCTTAAAAATATAAGATTTCTTTTTGATAGAATTACATCTAAGTGTTAATGACAGATAAAAGGGTGCTTTCTAAAATCTTGATTTTTGTAGACAAGAGGAATGTCAAGCAAAAGAACAAGAATGTTGATAGAACTTCTATTTGTAAATGTTGGTATTTTCAAGAGCTAGAATACTCTGTCCTGTTCTGATGATCACGACTGAAGAGAATATGAGTGCTAGAAAGAGTTCAATGAAGGTCATAGAACTGATCAAGACACTAAATAAATTAGTTACGTCATTTATACTATTAGAAGTTGAACTTAGGAGAAAGGCAAGATGTGAAGTGATCACTGATATGCACTAACTCATGGAAATAAGTTTGAAAGTGGAGATCATTTAGGTTTGCTGACAGAGATTTAAGTAGAGATAAGACTAATTTAATCCAGAGGTCAGGTATATTTTTTAAAGTATCCTTGAAGGCAATTCTGAGTTCCGAAATATTTTGTTGGAGGAAATGATGGGCTGACTAATCATTGAAAAATGCTATGAATAATAATAAAAATATTTAGAAAACATAAGCTCAGAGCAATCAAAATCACTCCTTTGGATACAGCAAATCATTTTGGCTGGAAAATGAATTTTCAGAGGGATGTTTCTTTCTGACTTCTTCTAACTGAAGTGTTTTGACTTTTCATTTCAAAATTCCAGATGCCTTTCTTAGAACCAATTTCTCAAAGAGAACAAACACAATTATGAACATTTCATGTTGAAAAAAACCTTTTTCAGCTACCCTGGAACAACACTTTTCCATGTTATTTTGCCAGGAATAAAAATAAAATAGAATAAAAATCAAGTCAGCATTAAATCAGTTCACCCCTTCCCCACTTTGCCATGTTCTCTGCCATGCTCACGTACACAAGGACATGAAGTGTGTTATAATAATCTTTCTTAAAACCATCATTTTTTGCGAATGGTACTAGAGGTAAGGTAAAGATGGGTGATTCACTAGTCCTTCATAGCCTTTGAATTTCTGGGTCACCCTATCTTCACAGGATCTGATCCCTGGGGAGGATGAGACAGTCTTCATGGTCCCTAACGTGTGTTATACCTGTAGTTCTGCAATAAGACACATTATAAGAAAATCTCCCGATTCAGTATTAATGAAAGTTATCTAGGTAAAATCTCATTTATCAGCTTGAAAGGTTGGGTATACCAGGAGGTTAAGTGAGGTATTTTTCATGCTTCTGTCTTTCATGTTTCATGCTTAAAACAAGGAGATAACCAAGCTCTCCTTTAATCTTCTAAAGTGTCAGATACTCCAAACTCCTAATGAAGTAATTATAACCTGAGGTACTCAGCACTCCACAAAAATTATTAACAATTTTCAGGACCAAGCCCTGGTACAACTGACACAATTAACAGCTTGTTAACCAAAATATTATTTAGCTGGGAAATCCATACAAGGGATATTTTTCCTTCCATTAAACTACCTGTGAAAGTGGCAAGTTCCCAGCTCAGGGACTGAAAACTTCATTTCACCCCTATAATACAATAAAGGTGATGTAAATGCCAATCATTAGTAATAGTATTTGCGTAGTTTGATGGGGTTTGGTTTGGGGTTTATTTTTGATTGTTTATTTTTGTGAAAGCCTTGTCTAAAAGGAACTAATCCCTATACATTGAAGTACATCTCTTTAGGTGGCAACTACTTGCCCCTGTAGGTTTTGACTCCCGGACAAGTCCTGCTTCACCTCTCTTGTGTAACCTTGCAGTGATCACTATTCTAAAAACAAATCACCTCCATGAAAGTAAGAAGTAAAACTGTAGCTCCGGGCTCTACCAGTCTATGAAATCTTTATTGTTCCTTCTACAATTTCTTTCAAACTGTTCTGCACATCTGCACTACATAATCAAATTGACTTTTCATTATGTAGTTCTACCACAGCACATCCCCTGTGCTGCACAGGAATATTCAGATTTTTTTGAAGTAAAAAATGGCAAACAAACCCCAGTGTTCTCAGAGAGAAGATATAGTAAAGATTTTGTTTATTAGCTTTAAGCTCCATGTAAATTATAGAGGGATTATATCCAAGAGTCTTAAAATCCTGAATTCTAATGAAGGCCAACCATACTTCATGGGAAAATTAAGACATCAAAAGTTGCCATTTCAGAAGCAGATTTGTAAACATTTTTGATGATTCCATTAAAAATTGCATAAAACAGCATGTAGAATGAGCAAGGAAATATTTACAAAAACATCCAATATAAAATATTTACATGAGCATTAATCCATGTCAAACAGAGCACTTTTATTACATAAATGCAACATATTCAGGCAACCTCTCTGTCATAAATATTTCAAATATTACCTCACTCTGCTAATATTATTATACTAAAAGGATGCCAGTGAAAGCACACACCACATTATTACAGATAAAGTTAAAATAATATAATTTTTCTGTGGTTTTAATACTTCTGAAGAAGCCTCTAGTGCCTATAATAATTCAACTGAATTCCCCTAGTTCTAATTTTCTTCTTGACCTCCCTTTCCATTTTTGGTTACATGTTAATAGAGAAGAATTTACAAAACCACACTGAAGCCACGCGTGCAGGATCAAGTGAGATGTAGGGAGAAAGAGAACAGGAAAGGGGAACACCAGAAACTCCACACCTCAGTCCCTCAGCACCAGAGGATGCTGCATTTCCTTTCTCCCGTAAAAAGGAGGATGCTTCCCATTAAAACACTCCAGCTCATTTCCTTACAGTTATTTAAAGTGTGCCAGAACCACTGATTTCGCTGAGCTGTGGCTGGCAGAGAACCAGGAGGCTGGAAGGAGCCCTCTGCTCCCGAGCTGCTTTAAATAGCACCTCCACGAGGGGGGAAATTTAGCAGCCAGGGATTGCCAGAATTTATATAAAATCCTCATGGAGCTCCTTCTGCCAGTTTTCTGGCTGCTTTGCCAGAGAAAGCTCTAGGATGGATCCAGAAGCTTTCGTATGAGCCAGCTTATTTTTTTCATCTGCATTAAAGATGCTTATACAGAGTAAGCTGTGAATAAGCAGAAATAATTAGGATGACTAATGCTTTGTTATCCCTCCAAGAGACATGAATACAGTGTCTAGTCAGGAGGAACCTGGGAAATCTCTACAAGGTGATTTTTGTTTTCCTTTTTGTTAGATGCTAAGCTGCTCCTCAAAAGAGAGTTTTCAGCAGAAGAATACAGGGGCTATTTTAAGTAGTTGTTTCAGACATGAGCTGGTGCAGCAGCTCTTCTAGCATCATTTTCAATGAGTGCTTGGGCTCAGATTTCTTCCCAAGTCATTAGCAGGTGAAAACTTCCCTTTTATATTCACAAACCCAGGGCAATCCTGCTGAGGAAGCCTGCAAAATCCTAATGTCAGTGAATGCAGTGAACATTTTGCCATTGATTTCGCCAAGGCCAGGAAATCAAACCTGAAGTGGGTATGGGAAAGATCTCAAATTCCTTTGCTTTTCTAGGCAGTTCTCATTATTTAAGTACAGTCTCACTTTAGTCTGAATAAAAGTGATTTCAGATGGGCTACTAATTGGAAAAAAAATGTATAAAAACTTTCAGAATCAGACTTAAATCCCGAGAAAATAATGCAAAATATACAATACTTTTGAATCAACCTGCAGTAATATAAATACTGCTTGTTGGGAATAAATTCAAATCCAAAATTAAATGCCGGTCTTCTGCAGAGGGAAATAAAAGGAAAAAACCCAAATCTTAGGCTTCATTGATAGTTTCAAGCTTCCCATACCTTTCAATGCCCATACCTTTTCATGCTTTGGAAAGGAGAACACTTGAAATTGATAACAACAGTTAGGAGGACTTCTCCTGGTCAAGCATGTCAGAAATCCTTAGGAAAAGGCAGTATCTGGGAAGTTTGCAACACCCAATTTGTATGGGCTTGTCAGTTAGATAAACCACAGCTGAGTGTACGATGATCCAGGCTGAAACCCTACTTTGAAAGCAGATGAACCCCAAAGTTTCAACTAAACAACAAGTACATCACCTGAGCAGAGTTACCTTATCTCTGGAAACATGGTCACTCTTTTCTAAGCGAGTGTCTGTTCTTCAGTCCTTGTAACAGCCTCAGTGCCATGGACTAAATGTGCCCTGTGCAGACAATGAACAGCAGCATTTGTGGGTACGATGTGGGCACAGAGGGGTTGCCTCTGGAGAGCTTTAGCTCTACTTTGGGGCCTACTTGTTTGTCTTTAATTCAAAATTATTAATCTTTGGAAGTGATTTGTAATTCAACTATGCCAATTACAGCTCAGAGCCCAGGTTTTATTGCTCTGTATGATCTTTCATTAGAGAAATCACCAAGTCAGGATTATTTGGTAAGGCACAGACATCCATCACGTTGGCTTCTCAAAGGGCTGTGTTCAGAGTGTGCCTGAACAGGCAGGAGAGAGAAGGGCAGTGCTGCTGCACGGGAGGCTTCGATCCCAATCCTAGCAGGAGCCTGCAGTGTCTGCTGGCACTGGTGCCTCCAGACAGGTACATCGAGCTGATGGGCTCCATTCCTATCAGCTGCCTCTCCTCTGGGGCTTGTGATACTAGACTAATCTGTGTAACCCCTGAGCATGCAAGGGGAGAAAAAAAAAAAAGCAAACAGTCTAACAGAGCTGTACTGCCTTATCTGCTCTTGTTACTCCATTTCAGTGATTGCAATCAGTTACGGCCGGGGCTAGAGGCTCTTAGAGCTCATCTCCTCCATGTAATTTGTTCTTTTACCTGCACATAAGGCTGGGGGAGGCCTTTCAAGGGGACTTTACTGTCCTGTTTTTATTTTACTCGATATCACCTCCCTCCCAAGTTGGACACCACGGTTACCACAGTCCCCCCTGCACTGCTGCTGCACCAGCTCTCATTTCCCTGGCAGATTTCTGAGCCAGATGCCAAGGCAATGTTGTGCCCAGAAAGTCTCAGAGCTGCAAACAAACTGACAGCTTTCCTCGCAGTTTCCCTGCTTCCCATCCCTGGAAGGCAGCAGTACAAAAGCTGATTAGATTCTTCTTCAGCTGACAACCAGCTCTGCAGGTATATGTGGAGACATACACGTTTGCCCATATACCCAGCCCACCAGCTAAAAGCAAACTTAATTTTGAGGAAAGACATCATACAGTTTCTAAAAGAAAACTTTGTGCTATTAGTAACAAATAGAAAAAGAATAAATACTCTTTTTGTCAAAGTTCAAGCTGACAGATGTTGTCAAATCCTAAGACACTCATGGCATTAAAATCTGGCTCCCAAATGGGGCTACTGCAGATTCCAGAGATCAGGACCCCATCCATGTACAAAGTTTATTCTAATCACAATAAAAAATAATATTTCATTCCAGCTGTTGCATCTTTACTCACTTTCCTTTCACCTGGAGCCTATTTGTAATTTTTTCTTCTCAGCCCCACAAACAAGGGGATTTTGACCTTTACTGTGACACAATAACTTTACATTCCCCTGTGCTTGCTCAGGTTGTGTGTGCTCTGACTTCCCCCTTTGACCCTTGTCTGTACACCACAAAAATGTAGAGAGTGATGCTTTTTCTTTCTTTCATGAAAGGCAAGGGTATAAATAAGAGTCTTCAAAATCCAAAGCTAAACAACAAAACATGAAAACTAGCATTGTTTTTATTGCTGAACCATCAAATAACATCTTTTAAAAGCACAGGAGGGAAGAATGGCAGGCTCTTTATTGCCTGAGTGAAGTTATTGCTTGGTTAATATTTTGCTCTCTGTTATTTAACCTCTTCTAAATAACAGCTTAGCTTTACACATTGCTCTCTTGTGTTGGCAAAAGAAAACGTATAAGGCAATGAAATACCACTTTATGCTAGCAATAAAGGAAAAATGTATTTGTAAAACTCTGTCCTGCAAATACTTAAACAGGTGTCCAAGTTTAAGTGCCCACATAGTTCTACTGACTTTAGTTTTACAGTTGAAAACCAGAAGCTTACTGCCATTAACATCAGGAGAATGTCCCTTGGACACAAGTATGTAAAATAGAATCTTAAATAAGCCCTAAATTCAGAACACAGTTTAAAAATCTAAAAAAAAAAAAAAAAAGAGGTAGAAAACTCTTTTCAAAATAGTACATTTTTCCCCCTCTTCTCCAGATTAATTTCACACTAACAGAGGATTTTCTCGGTTTTCTTCCAGTGAGTGCTAACACCCCCACACACTTGAGGAAATCATCCCATTTCCTCAGGGCACTTAGATCTGTGAGTCCTGACAGAGATTTCAGCTTTGATTGAGTACTTAACGTCACACACAAGACTCACAGCAATCTCGGGACAAAGAAGGAAAGTTCATTTGGGGCTTTTTTTTCTCCCAGTCATTCTCACTTATGTCCCACATTAAGATGTACCTGCTTTTCAGTGTACGTGCCTGCAGGCACTGAAACACCAGGCTGGGCTCAGCCCCGTGTCTCTCATGTTACCGATCTGGGTTTCTGTGCCTATAAAGGGTCACATCATAGGCGCAGGAGACTCTGTGGCTCCCCTACCAGTAAGCTGCACAGTACGGGCTTTTCTGCTTCCCCATCACATCAGCACCAGGTAATATCTCTGTGCTGCCACCTCCTGAAGACAGAAGTCCTGGGTGGTGTCTGCCCTAGGCAATGGGCCAAGCTCTGTCCTTGCCAGAATTTATTATATGGATTCCGATTCTGCAAAGCTAAATTAAATAAAAAACATCTATGAAAAAGAGCCACAGACTTTTAACTGATCTCACAGCTCTGATCACATCAGTTGCATGGATTCAAAAAGGTGTTTCCTTCCCTCTCCACAGAGAGAAGAAAGAAATAGAGTATATGAAGTTTTCCCTTAACTATTTTAGCAGATTTTTCTCAAGAGACAGACTCATTGTTTAAAGAAAAAAAAGGGGGGAAAAAGCATTCTGTAATCTCCTAAGAATTTTGGTCATACTATTACTCTGGAAATGTTTCTTATTGCATACTTCAGTAGCAAAAGAAAAAACTCTCCATTATATCAAACAGATTGTAAGATCTTCCTAGAGCAAGCTTTTGTGCTGTTCCTTATAACAATGAGATGCCATTTTGGCAAGGGAATCACTAGCCTCCTGAAAATTCTCTTTTTTGAGATGATAAACACTACCAAGACTTGTGGAACAATGAGAGAGCACAGGCTCATCTGAATCTCACTACATCCCACCTCACCCACGCAGAACAGAGAAGAGAAGCCACAGTTTTGTTTCATAAGTCTTTGCATTTTAACGTAGTTCCCCCAAAGCCTTGAAAAAAGGGTGAGGAATCTGTGCATTAACTGCAGAATGGAATAAAGAGACCAAGAAAATGTGACTTGACTTGGATGAAATACCACATGTGTAGTCAGCTAACTACTTATGGTACTGTTTGCTTATACAACACTTGTGTAACTTAGTCAGAAAGCAGGAAACTCCTATGGTATATGTTGAGAGGTAAAAGAGATTAAGTAAGTATTTAACAAGTTCCAGTTCTTTAAAAGATGCTGCTTAAATATTTCAAATACAAAACAATGCAACATTCTTATGAGATAAAGCAAATCATGATAATTTTCTTAGGCTGATTAGTTGCATGTGTGTGAAAGTGTAAAAGAAAAAAGTAAAATTAAGTTTTAATTAAAGATATGAGGTGGATGATGACATTTCATGATAAAAATTGATAATTAAATAATGCTGTAATTATTATTAATTGCTTCCCTGACTACTGTTCT
The DNA here is from genome assembly GCA_013401335.1 of Brachypteracias leptosomus. NCBI lineage: Eukaryota > Metazoa > Chordata > Aves > Coraciiformes > Brachypteraciidae > Brachypteracias > Brachypteracias leptosomus. Next base: position 52,003 of record VYZX01027914.1, on the reverse strand, counting down.
CTATCTGATCATTTTATTGAACTCTTCAGAATTTGTTTTTCTCTTCAGTCTGTCTGTTCATTATGGTCTTTGAAGCCTTTCTGATATTGTCTGTTTCTTCAGTAAAACTCAGGAGCAAAACTTGTCCTTAATAAAAATCTAATGAACAAAAATTTAATTAAATTTCACTGGTGCCAACAGCATTAAAATGAAGATGGAATTTCACATTCAGATCACCAATTTAACAAAACTCACATACAAGTTGGGCTTATACACCTAAGGATCTTCAGCCTACTCCTGTAGTAAGTAACAAGGAAATGGTGTAATAAATCAAGGCATGGGTGAGAGCAGGACAGAAAAACAAGTTTGTTATTGTTTGCCCTTTAGATAAAATAAGGGCTTCATTTCATTTTTTCAATGTTTTTTTGAAGGTTTTAATTCTGTTTGCTGAGAATATAATTTCTAGATCTTAGGAACCTGTAGTTTACCCTAGTAACATCCTTTATTGCATCATTTCACACTGATAAAACCATAAATTGATAAATGTAGAATAATTCCAGTTAAACACCTGCCCTGCCTCATCTACCACACCAATGAGTATGAGTCAAGGGCATCTGTGAAGAAGGAAAGGAGAAGCCAAGAGGACACTACGAATTATTGCAGGAAAAGTATTGTTGGATCCAGATCAAATCCAGAATCAAACAGCACTAAACACACATACACCAGAATCTGGAGAACCTGGATGGGAACTTAGGGCTAAACTTTGTGATTATGCACAGGAAAAAATAATTCCTTAAGCTCCAGTCTTTCAAGCCTTTTTTTTATAAAGGAACAATCCCACACACTGCTGGTCATTCTATATGCTACAAATCTGCTTATCGTAGTTTACTTAAAAAACCCAAAGTATTGGAGGTAGTTTGCACCATTTCTCCTTCCCAAGACAAAACCAAAAACCAACCAACCAAACAAAAAGGGAGTGTTTAACCATGAGCTACCAATGTATTTTTCTCTTCATGAAAATACTTTCCCGAGGTTACAAGGCAGAAGCAGCTTGAGGAAAACCACACTGGTTTTTATTTGGAGCACTTTTCTTCTTAACAAAATTAGTAGCAGATTTCACGTCATTTTGTAACAGGGGAAAACAAAGTACATTTGGCACTGTTAAAGCACTGCCCAGTTGTAGACCAGAAAACAGTCTGGTAATCTGTATTTAATCAGTTTTATTGAATTTGTTCTACATAGAAATCAGTTCGTTATTGTCATTAGCCTAGAAGATTGCTCTGTTCATGAAAGGTATTTAACCACCCGTAACCTCCTGGCACTGCTTATTGCCAGAAATATTGTTTAAGTGATGCCAAGAGTCAGATTGGCTGTGCAAAGCATGAGCAACATGTTATTATATTTGATTGTAGTTCAGGATGTTCCATCACTAGCCATAGTGATACTACTGCTTTCCATAATTAATATAAAATGACTCGTTCCCATCATTTTTGCTAGAATATTCATCTGCTCTTAGTCACTGCCAGCTAAAGATTTCCTGGACAGAGAGCACTCATCAAATAAATAAACCCTCTGAAAATAAACCCAGCAGGCAAGCAGATTCAGATTGGCTTTACCAGGGGCAAGGGGGCGTGGATGAATCTGTCCATTTGTTAACATGATGATTAGTGTGTCTGAGAGCCCTCCGGGCAGTGCTGCCCACGGCAGCAGCTTCCAGATTCTGCTGGGAAGGCAGCGCTGGCACCAGGACAGGCCAAACAGTTAAAGGGTGGGACAGCTCCTCACTGGGAGACGTCCATCCTTCTCTGCAATGTCATCTCCTGAGAGAGGAGACAGGTCAGACGGGAATCAGGAGAGGAGACGATTCTTATGCTGGTCTGAGTCTTGCTAGGCTGGGTCTCCAGCAATTTAATTTTACATGATCTGACTTATCAAGTCCCTCTTCTGCCTGTTCTCAACCATTGATGCAATTCACTAGACCAAAAACATTATGCAAAGCAACCCTTTCCAATTACCCATCTTTAGAAGAAATGAATTGAGGCGTTATACTCACAGGTTCTGCAGGTTGACTTTAAGAAGAATAATATTACCATCTGAGACTATTTTTTAACAATTAAGGTTTATAAGTGGGGTTTTTTTCAAGTTCTTTGCTGTATCTTCAGAGCATTCGGACTTATTAACCCAAAGTATGTGTTACATTTACATTTTACCATTATTTTATAACACACTCACACACAAATATTCTCCCTGGAGTAACAGATTTTCTGCTTGTAGCACAAACACTTCAAAACCCAGCAATATGATACCATCGGAGGTCACTCACACTTGAGCTATTAAGCCTGATAATGGGTTTCTTACCAGCTATTGTGCTTGATGGTGCTTTTGTAAACTATTTCTCACAAAGTCAGATCAGCCTGACAATTTCCCACCTACCTTCCCTAACTAAAATGTGCTCTAAATACTTGGTTTTATTTCAGCAAATGATCCAGTTTGGTCGTGGTCCACCAATTGTCAGTATAACATCCATATGCACACTGTATCTTACTGATATCCCTGGGATTGATGAGCATGCACACACACAATCTGCTGCAACAATGCCTTTTGTGATCACTGAGCATCAGCAGAAATACAAAGGTGCTGTTCTAACACGTCAAAAATAGCTACAGAAAAAACTTTTTATTTTGACCATGACTCTTGTGAACACTTCTATTGCATAGGCAGCAAGACTCTTCCTAGAACTAGTTGAGCTTTTTAAATCTATGTTTAGTTTACTGCTGAAAATTCAGATTGCTGGAGTCACTTAGAAGTGGACCCACCCATTTCCATGAAAAGAGGGAGTCTGTCTCAGATGCACTATGGATACACAGTCCTGTGCTGTCACAAGAGCCAGAGGCAGTTTCCCATCTATCATTTAATGGAGTACTGCTTTCAATGTGTTTCCAGCATCTCATCCATGTTTTAGGCAATATGAATAGCAACTAAAAGACTTGAAAAGTATTAAAATATTGCAAAAGCAAGATATTGCTTTTTTTTCCATTTTTGAATGCTCCCCACATAGCTCTTTGAGGGATGCAGAGTGCATATTTACCACAAGTGGAAATTAATATATTTTCATTAGTTAAAAAGTACATCATTAAAACCTTTTTTGTAATCTATTTCCCAAAAGCCAAAAATATGACTATAGTTGGGATGCAACTTAAAATTTCGGGAGTGAAAATAACAAAAGAAAACAATTCCTTTACATCCTCTTTCTAACCACGCCAGGTGTTCTCACTGCAGCAAATCGTTAAGAAAAACTACATAGAACATATGTTTGCCATTGTTTGCTGCAAAATCTGATGATATAGACATTCAGCATGGCTATGTTCTTGGTGAAAGTGAAGCAGTATGAAACATTCATAAGCTAAACCATTTATGATTATTAAATAAATCTGAATCTTATGGATTATTTGGTCTGTTCTCTTGTGGGTGGGAGAATAATTTAACTTGTGCTGAGAGGTAGTTATATGAGTGGTATGAATATACAAGCAGGTTAAGAGTTTGTTTACTAAGGATATTAAAAATCATATCAATTGCCTAATGTTAGGAAAATATCCAGAATAATGAGCACAGTAAAATAGATGAAAACTCCAAATAAGATTGAATAGGATTAATGCTAATCAAGTGTTAGTCGCAACCAGATATATATTAACAACTATATTACATTCTTTTGAAGGTTATATATAGCTTTAAATGCTTAACCAGGCCCTGAAATCTCTATCAGAAGTAAATATTGCTGTATATAATATTATTTAGAGACAGCAACCTGCAGTAACAGATGCGTAGTGAATCACCCAAGGTCAAATAAAACATTAACAGACTTGGTGGCCTGACTTTCTATGTTTGTAGCACTGCTCTAAGGACTTTATTGTTGCTTTGTGTCATATAGTGGCACTGTGGCTTTTCAGTGCTCTTTTGGAACAGCAGTTGCTGCTAGATCGTTGTATTTTAGAGATTTTTTTTTTTATTGGTAATTATTTTCAAAGAAAAACTCTCTGTAGCTCTGAGCTAAGTGTGTGTCTGCACTGCACCAGCTGCTGTGACTGCAGATTAGACAGACATACCTGAGATTACTTTAAAGGAACACACCAGCTCTGTTAACACGGTGACCCCAGCAACAACCAGCTTCTGGAGGAGTGCTCCAGAGTCACCCAAGAAGCTTTAGATTGTGCAGCTACACTGCTAATTAAAAATATGCATCGAATCTGGAAATGACAGTGGCAGCAACATGTCTCCTGGACTTCCTGACAGTTGCTATGATACCTCTTGGGTAGCAAATATCATCCCTATGGTTCAAGGTCTCCACTGATGGGTGTGAGCAGATAACCACAGACCAGAGTCAAACAGGGAATTAAGGCACTAGATCATCCTTGAAACTCTCCAGAGTTAAAGAGGAAAGCAAATGACAAAGAACCAAAACCAAATACGCTTTGAAAAATAGCCCAAAAGATATTGTGGGTCGTTCCCTACTTACACCTAGACATAGAAGTGCAAAAAAATTGGGAATCTCACTGAATAACACTACTGCACAAGTATTTGCAGTGCAATCACATTAACCCTCAGAAATCCTGCTCTGCTATTTAAAGAACTGTAATTTAAACAGTGAAGGGCTCTCTTTGGTATATGCTTCTCTTCTGGGCCAAATAACAATCTATTCCAGTTATTAAAACATGGGCACATAATTGCAACTCTCATTTCAATCTCATTGCACAGGGTAGAATAAGTGGATTTTAAATTTGACAAAATCAGTGTATCTGGAACTTATCTTTCATCAGTGTAAATGCCACTTTTTCTAATTTGGCACAAATGCAAATATCTCTTTGTATCCCATCTGTGCTGAGAGGACCCTGTTCACATGTATGAGTAACTGTCAATACAGTAATCACTTTATACAATATAGTATTTCCCACAAGCACTTGGTTTAATGGTAATAATTATGAAGTCTCAGTTCAATTAAATTAGTTAAATTTGAGTATGAAATTTTGCCCATTCTTAGACATTCTTTTGTTCCCAATGATAGAAATACTTCATCCACCTGGGCAATATCTGCTAATTTCTATGGTGCCTATCCACAGTACCTTGAGCAGACTTTAGGAAGACTTTGAAATGTATGAGGTAAAAATATGGAAGCTGAGAGTTATTCATAGAGGAGCTGAAGACGTTCTGAAACAGAAGTCCCAATACTTAAACCAATGATTGCACACAGTAATTTTTTAATCTTATCAGTAGAACAGGTAAAATACCTAAAATCATCCATATATTCTGTAATTTTCTTTGCTTCTCAGCACTAAATTAATCTCCTCCAGAGAGTCTTTTGCTGTTAACAGCAGCGTGAGAACAATTTTGACTTCCCCACAGGCATGAGATCTTTCCTCACATGAGTATGGATGGGACTTTCACCTAACCAGAAGGTCAAATCAAATCTTTATGGGCTCCAAACATCAAAAATAATAAGGTCCTAATAAATGTAGACCACAGTAACAAGTGACAACAACAACAAAAAAAAATCACACCATTCCTTATTCTGGAGGAGTTTTAGACTTCCCTTTCCAAAGGGGCCTAGCTTAATTGCTTCTCAAAACCTTCCTGTTTTATTAGGCTCTCTCTAATGAACAACACCTACAATGTAATTCTTAATTCTCCTGCTCTGTGGTAAATCATTTTCACTGGAGGAAAATGAGTTCAACATGGCATTTACACACAAGAAAAAAATGGGTACATACTGTTCTGAGCCAACAGCATTTGCTAATCAGACTTACAGTGTGCATGGGGATAAGGGAGACCCTACAACAATTTTAGGGATCTAACCCCTTTTTACTTAGAAAGGATTCACATATCTTAAAATTAATGAAGTTCTGATGCCTGCAGTATAAATGAGATAGGTTTTGGTTATGTATCATGCAAGGATTGCCAATCTCCACCCCCTTTTCCAATAAAGGACTGGAACTATCTTGGATCTAGCTCAAAATGGAACAGGTGTTTTTCATCTATGATGACAATGTTCTTCACAGGTTCTTTTTAATTTCTTTTTTAAAACATGGGTTTGCATCTCTCTTATGTGTATGTATATCCACATAGCCATATTTAGAAGTATTTGGTGACTATACTTCATTTTTGTCTGTAATACTGATTAAAAAATAAATATATAAAAATTACTCGAGTCTTTAAAAGGTCCTTTTGAAGCAGAAAATTTCCTTTTGATGCTATCAATATATCTGTCCTTCCTCTTTTAAACATAGCTCTTCTAGCTGGCAGGTGCAGTGGCTGCACAATGTATTCAGCAATAATTACCTCACAAGACCAAGCCCCACACTGTTAAGCACAATCTCTCCCAGGTGCTGGAATGATCACATTAGCTTGCATTTCAAAAGGAGACACCTGCTTTTGACATTTTAAAGAGACTAGTGCAATTCCTGGGCAGAAATGCATCTGCAAGTGCCAGCATCTCTCCCTGACTTTCTGCACTGGGTTGTTTGCCTTTCAATCATGTGAGTTTTCTCTCCTCCCTGCAATCCTCTCCCTTCCTGCAGGTATACCTTTGATTTCATTTTATGACATATAAGTTTGTTGTCCTACTCCCAGTTTAAATGTTTGGGGTTTTTTTTCCCCATTCCTGCCTCCAGACACCAATTTTTGTTTCTGGACAAGCAACAACATCCCACTTTACTTTTCTGAACATGCACATTCCTATTGGCAACGTTCACTTCCTCATTTAGTGACAAAGGAAACTTTTTTGGTCTTTAACTTTATTATTTCCACAAATTACTTTTTATCTTTTTTTAAGAGATTGATAAAAAAACACTTCATTTTTCCTAGCAATAGCAAAACATCTGATTGGCTTCAGTTTTCTCTTGGGTGCATTTTTTGTTATTTGCCATTGTTTTAAACACAACTTTGGATGATGTAAAGAACACAAACAGAATTTGGGCAGAGACAGCACAAGGAACAAAATCCGTCTGTTTGTCTTGCTTGGGTAACACTTTGGCTTTCACTGCTAAAGCCAAAAGGTAGGCTGAAAAGTAACTTTCAAATAGCCCTGCTGGCCAACACCAGCAATACCAAGGACTGCTCTAAACTCTCCATATGCTCTGTGCCCACCTTCTGCCTTGGCTTGGGACCTTGCTTATATCTCTACTCAGTGGTCGCAGGGGTCAGAGCTTCAAGAGTACTCAACCCTTGCCAGTCTATGCAAGGTGGAGGATTCTCCACTGAGGCCAGGAGGATGGAGCTGTCCCCTATCTATCCATGATATTTGCATCTCTAAACAGTAGCTGAGTTCTTTTGAAAACCTCTTGCCAGCTCTGAACAGCTCTTTACTTCTCCGCTCAAACTGTCAACAGATCCCTGCTACAACTCAGCACAGGAGGAGCACAGGGTATTTCTTTGGGCAGCAATCACATGCTGAAATCCAAGCTGCTGTCTTCATGCTTCTTGGCATTCAAACTAGCTCCATCGAGGCTGACTGAAATATTACCTCCATGTACTGCAATGGTTTGTCCTAACCCATCAGAAAAGAAGAAAATGTGGAGTCAATGATGAAACTTGTTTAAGTGTCTCTGCCACTCTTTCGCTGCGCAGGAGCCTCTGCTTTTATTAAGCACACAGGTACAAAGTGAGCAGGAGACGTTTCAGTGACATGACTGTGAAGCAAAACAACAGCCATGGCTCTGGTTCAATTGGTGCCTGTGATATGGTGCTGGTGCCAACGGCTTAATTTTTCTTTCTGTGCTCCAGCTTTGGGTAATTCCAATTGAAATAGGGAGGAAATAGAGTCTCAGACTCCTGTATGCCAGACAGCACTGCTAACGATCCGGCTGCAAAATATGTTACTCGCTTCATTTAAGGTTAATTTGAAGAGGGGGATTCATTAGGGAGGGCTCTGCAGTACAGTGACATTAATTAGTTTTGCCTCTGACTTGTGTGCATGGCAAAGTTAGCGACCAGCCCGCCCAAGTGGGAGCTCTCGGGTTCCTCACAGATTTGCAGACACATTTAGGCACTGCTGGTGGGGAAGGGGCAGAGGGATGGCACCCAGGGCAGGAGGTCAAGCAACATCAGGTTCCTTCTGCTTTTGCACTAAGAGATTTCCATTTCTGTCCCTCTCAGGAGAGCTGCCACGCTGAACTGCCAAGGCTTGATCCCGTCAGCAAACAGACCCTTTTCTCAAAGCCTGAACAACACAACTTTGTTTTCTACATCACACTTTGTGGAAGTCTGTTGACCTTTCCCCACCAAGGCAAGGCAAGTATTATTTTGCCTTACTGGATATAAAAAAAAAATAAAACTCACCGGACAAATATAGACAACAAGGAGAGAAATCAGAAGAGTGTGTAATACAAATCATTTCTTTCAAAAAAATATGTGCTGTTCTTGGAACAAGAAATTTCTGTACCATAAATTAGCTGGAGATTGGCAGCTGAAGCCTCGTTTAGTGGCAAGCACACATGACAACTGTGGTTAATGGCTTGAAAGAAATGACTGAGAGAAGCAGAATTTTCTGAGAAATTCAATTAAATCAAACATTTGCTACCCCACATTTTGAGACAGGTGAAGTTGAAAAATAAAACCAAAAATCCCCCACCAACCCTTGACTCACATCAGTGTTTTCCCATGGCTCCAACACAGTGGTGAAAATACATGACAAGTTAGCAGAGCAGAGGTGCTGAGGTCTCACTGCAGCACGAATTTAGTCACCCAAAGAGGAAAGGGACTGTAACTAAATTGATCCTTATTTAGGTAAAGTGGCTACAGAGCAGTGATTCTGATAAGGAATGAAATGTGTTGATAAACATCTTTCCTTTGCCTCTATATCCCTTCTTTTCCTGCTTCCTATCTTTCTCTAGCTAATTCTTTCTCTCAGCCAGTCTGGCAAAGCTGATCAATTTTTGATAGGTGGTCAATTTCCCATCAAACTGGTTTTCTTTCCCCAATAGATAATTGCTTTTCAGTAGAATGACTTTTTCTTCAGGAAAATAATGACAGTTTCCTTTTAAAATATTCTGATTTTTCTCACAACAAACTTTATATATATGAAAAAGCTGCCTGCTCCAGATCTTCAAGGTTTTCAAAGATGAAGATGAACACCTCTTATATTAATATTAATTTGTTCAGTGGGAAGATGAGGCTCATCTTCTACACCAGCTGCCTTCCAATATATATATTTATTTCAGAGAAAACCTAAAGCCTTCTATGGCACTACCATGGAAGTTTTTCTGAGAGAGGAAGACCAAAAATATCTGCTATGTAACTACTACTATTATTTGGGTGGAAGTAGGTCTGAGAACCCACCAGTTACTGAAAGACATTAAAGCAGCAACAGTGTTCATATCTCATGATCTTCCTTACCCTGGAGGATTTTCAATTAAAGAAATTATACCTGATGTCTCAACAAGACAACAAAAAAAAAGGCTTGTTTAAAAATTGTGGAATAACTTGCCCTTCTATAATTTCCTTTGATCTTGGAAAGTTTAAAACTATCATGCTTTAGTTGGTTACTATCACAGATTTTGGTTAGAACCAAACCACCCCAAGCAGCAAGCTCAACTAGATGAAAATCCAAATTTATGAAGAATATCACTGCCTCAGCATTTAACATGTTGTATTCACTTCAAAAAGCAAAACCAAAAGAAAGTTTAAGAATAAATACCTGCTAGTTGATAAGACACCAGGAAGCACAGGCCATGCTCTGTTTGCAGCTCATCACACCTGCAACACCCTACACATGAAGAGGGATCTCCAGAAGTGCCATGGTGAGCACTTCCACACTGCACTGCTCTTGGCACAGGAGCCATCTGCTGTGCTGATCCATAAAGGGCCAGTCTAAAGCACCCCTTGCTTGGTTATAAATACATGAAAGAAATGGGAAACAAATGGTCCTAGCAGAAGTCTTGCTACTCTGAAAAAAAGACTTTTTTTTCCCCCAGGACAGTCTATAGATACAACTAGCCCACCAAGAATGGTGTGAGAACAAAAGAGAAAAAATAATGTGGCACCTGGGAGGAGTGTGGGCAAAATGTCACACGTGTCACTTGTTGAATTGCAGGTTTCTTCCTAACAAGTTTGTTTTTCTATAAAGGAGCAGAGACACACGAGAGCTGCCCAGCTTATGCCTGCAGCCGTGCAGGGCAGCTCAGCAGGTGCAGCTCTGAACTCTCCTCAGCAAGATTGTCCTTAGCGTTTATTTGGCTGTCAGTCTGAATAAATAATAATATTCAAAGGCCGAAGGTAAAAGCTCAAGTCTTAAAGGGGTTTAGTAAGTCATCTCCTGATATTTGCTTGTGGATAACGATGCACACCGTGGCTCTAACCAGTACAGACTCACTGGTGCTGCTCACATGAATACAGTTGTCTCTTCTGGACTAGACTTTGCAGGACTGAAAGCAGTTGCTACACATTCCTCCTTGTGACCCATAAGGCATGCACAATTCACCTGCTCACCTGATAGATAGGCAACAAAAATAATCCTGGACTTTCAGGTCCTGAATCTGGCATATTTGGAACTAATATTCACCATTCATAACATCCCAATGCGCAAGTGCTTGATGCTGCCAAAATAATTTTACATAAAGTGTGAAATTTTGAAAGAATATTGATGGGGTTTATGTTTTGACAATGCAAATCTTTAAAATAAGACTGACATAGCAACACTTTTCAAATTTCAGGAGGCTGCTTTTTCTCTACAGTATATGTGCCAAAATAGTTATATCCTAAAGTTAAATTGTTGAAAAAAACCCATGAAGGACTGACAAAATCTAACTTTGACCAACATTAAGGTTTCTAACTACAATAATTTTCAGAGCACTCCTCTGATATAAATTTACCAGCAGATTTCTAAGTGTGTATGAAAATTTGCCATTATTTCAGCTTGCAAAGGTCTAAAACCTAGCTTGTGGCCTAGGCTTCAAAATCTACACTTTTCCTTAAACTTCAGCATTGAACAGAATGGAGAGGGAAGAATATGGGTGAGATAAATGAGGGAGGTTTCTAAGTAAAAGACTACGCTTACAAGTGAAGATGACATGTGCTACCTACTAAGGGAATCATAACCATTTTTCAGCATCAATTAACTCCTGTCTCTCTTTCTCTCTTGGTTTCTTCTCAGAAACAATCCCCAGTTCTGCAGTTCAGCATCATCTGTGATACGGTGTAGGAACCCCAGGCCTACCAGTTTGGAAGCAATATTGCTGCCAATTGAGTCACTCGGACAATAACAGCTACAATAACTCCTTCTCCCCTATATCCTCTGCTGCAGGCAGCTAAGGACGTTATTCTTATTTTCAGTCTGGGCTTCTGCAATGCTGCAAGATGAGAAGAGTTTATACTCCATAGCTATGAAAGTAGAGAAAGGGACGTTTCCCCATAAGATAGGGGAGAAGGGAAAGAATGTTGTACATAGACAGTCCTTGATAAATAACCTGTTTTCCAAGTGGATTGGAACCACCTCTATTTATGCACAGGGGTGATTACACTGGGTGATACGTGGCAATGCTTTGACATTGCAGTGGTCAGAGCACAGACCTCCAGAAGAGAGAGATGCCTCATCATCTGTCCCACACGTCTCATCTCCAGTTGTGAAGGGGAAGGCTTAATTCATGAACTGAAATGTTTAGTATTCCATCTAAAGTCTTTCTTCTCCGTCAATTATAACTCCTGACAGGCCTGTTATCCATTTATTTGCCCCAATTTTTGCCTTCAATGAATTTCTGTGCCAGTTAGTTCCACAGCTTAATTACTCTGTGTGATAGAGGATTCCTCTAAGGCACTCCTAGACGCATTTTAGACAACTATTGCTGGCAGGTGACTTTATACACTCCTAGATAATCAATCACATGCAAGGGATAGTGTTTGAGTATGCAAAACTATACACAGAAAATCAAAGGCTGTCCTATAAATATCTGGCCTGTGCTATTTTCTGTTATCCATCTGTGTTTTATGGCAGGATTTTGATTAACCCTCAGTTTAACCATTTTCTCTATGTACTATGACATTCCCTGAAACATTATTTCACGCTCTGTCCTGATGCTCCAGTGCCATGAAATACCTGTTATTTAAATGACTAGATGGTCTACTGCTCATTGCAGAATGTTTCCTTTCTAGACAATGGGTTAATTGGGGAGATCTGTACACAACATTTTCCTCAGTCTGTTCTACATTACAGCAATTAACCTTGGGTGCAGGACAGCAGACATGAGCAATTTGTTTTCATATGATCCTTCAATTGAAACTCTTATTCCTGAGCGTCTCTGACAAGCTTTGAGAATTGTTCCTTAAATCCTACACGTTAGAATACTTCCCTCTTATTAATCACAGTTGTACAGACACTTTTTTTTTAAAGATAAATGCTACTTAAACATTTAAAAACCAGTATACTAATACTTAGAGAATGAACAGAAAAATGTGATCAACAAAGTATGTGGCAGTGTTCTATTAAAAAGGCTCTTTGAAATTTCAATCTATATTCCAACCCAGTTACAATGGTCCGGAGTGATATAATGGGGTTTTAAAAAGCCCCACGATCAATCAGCTAGATGACTCTACTAAAGCAGACACATGCAGTTTTCTTCCTAAAGGTCTTTGGCAGCTGCTGGCATCAGGAAGAGACACAGGAGTGAGAAGGAAGCATATCAAGTGTTGAGGATAAAATGGGGATTGGAACCAAACTGGGCTGGGGATCCAGACGGGGGTCAAACTGTGCACACAACAGCTATTTAAATTCTGTAGGTGTGCAGAGAGGACCAGAAAGAAGAAAAAGAAAGGAAGACTCAACCCTCACTCCCATCATTAAGAAACTAGTAAAACTCAGCCAAGAAAGTCCAGAACTGCATGGTGGGTCTTTGACCAGAACATGGGTTTAATGGAAGAGTTGTGGTGGAGAAGAGAGGTTCTTCATGCAAAATTCCTGCTTACTTCCTAAAATCAACACTTGAAAATTCCAAGAAGCACCTAAATGCCTTTAAATCCTTGTTTTTCAGCGATTCTGTGAAACTGCACTGATTATCATCTGCTGAGAAGCTGCCACATATTTCACAGTAGGAAAGAGAAATGAATACAGCTTGCTGATATCAGGCCAACATCCTCCTGAGGGAGCTGGCCTCTTCACCTTTCTGAAGCTGAAACTTGAGCACTGCCCTTGCCTTTGAAATCCTACCAACTTGAGTGAAGTCAGCCTTGCCCTCTAGCAATGGCACAGGAGTTTTAAAATGAAAGCTAGTGATATAGAGAAAGATCTCAGGCCTAAAATGATCACCTGGTTCATCAACAACAATCCTCTGCACACACTGGCCAAACTCAAGAAGTGTTTAGTCCAGGCAGCTCCATGCAGGCTGCTTATTTCTCTGCCCACCGAAGACAAGCATGAAAACCAGAAATGAACAGCAAAAAACAGGGATATTGCTACTGTCCTGCAGTGAATTTGACTATGTCCAAAGGTATCAGGGTGGGGAATAAGACCAAGTGAAAGTCCAGTCCAGTCTGATGTGAGACTAGCTCCACACCTAGAACCTGTGCATCTCTGACAAGCAGAAAGCAAGTTTGTGTGGTCTTCAGAGGAAGGCCGAGGTAGCAAGTCACATACATCTTGCCCCATTATCTACATCATAAATTACATGATTACCATATGTAAGTGTGTGAAACGAACTGCATGTGGGAAGGGGAAAAAAGAAAATAGAAAAGAAGCCTCTATAATCATAAGTTTCCAAGTAAGTACTTTTAAAATGACGGCAAATAAAACTCTGAACTTCCACAGTAACCTGATTACAAATTACAAGGTATATTTGCTGCAATTAGGGGCACATACAGCCAAATCACAAACAGCTCAAGTGACATAGAAGTCCAAAAATATAGAGAAAAACATCATCCAAGGCTCACAGGAGAAGGTGAACTGGGTGTCATTGCCAAGAACACTGTCTATCCCAAAGACACATCTATAGGAGAGGTGACCTGCTGTAAGCTACAAATATAGCAAACAGCCTGGCAAACCGAGGAAATTCTAGTCCTCCTGTAAGCAGAGTTATATACAGAGACAGAATACAAGACTGGAGAAGGCTGCCTCATATTTTATACTGTTAAATCAGAGTTTACATTTTGCAGCTGATCCTTCAGTTGGAACAAGAGGAAACAGACTTTTGCAGGTGTCGTTCCAAAATTGTCATGTGTAATTATAACATTCCTTACACAAACCCTACAAGCAGCTATGTTACTCAAATGTTTACCATCCTGTCCTATGTATGCTGGTAGCAGAGCTGCTTGAGTTATTTGAATGAATTAGTCCAGTACTCAAAAAAATCCAAACAAAAAATGAACACACAAAAAAAGCCCGTTGTTTAATAAATACATTATTCAAAAGCATATTTGTTAAATTATCAATTCATCTCTGTAACAAAATGAATAACTTTTAAATACTTGTTCAGCTACATGTTTAAAAATACCACAAAAGTCCAGCTAATCCATTATTTGATGATAATTATTCTACTAGCTGTAGATGAAAGCAACAAAAGAAAAAGTTCCTCTGACAGCTTAATTCCCACATCTCAGTATCATCCTCAATCCAATGCTCTAAGATAAAGTAAGGTAAAACACAATGTTAATTCTTATCATACTCAACACATCTTTTAAAAGACAATTCTTATCATCAGCCAACTCTCCAGAAAAATTATTTAATAGCTGTCCCAACCTTGCCTTGTTAAAATCTCAGGGTAGATTTAAAAAGGAATTTGTACTTCGGATTAAAAAAAATTAATTCATTTTTGTTAGGGAAATTGTTGTATTCATGTCAGATTTTCTTGTCAGATGAAAAGAATTCAAAAAGGTGTGCATTTATTAATTAATCTGTGCTTCAGCCTCAGGCTGCTTTTGTTTTGTTTAGATGAAACTGAAATAAGACAGAAGGAAAATAGATATTAAGGGCAGCTTATGCTATGAACGAATGGAGCAAATTTCAAAGAACCATTGCACAGAGTTTATAACTGGATGTTTTAAAATTAGTCTATGTTTCCTCCCGTACCAGTTTGAAATATATGTTTAAAATTTCCAATTAGAAATGGTAAATCAAGGCCCAGTCTGAGAACCCTTTTATGGTCTTGTTTCTAAAGACTACTTAAGCATTTACTTAAAGAAATAAAAAATAAAATACATAATCCTGGAATCATGAACTGAATTAGAATGATCCATGTGCTGAATGTTTATGAAGTGAGGAAGCACAAATGACTCACTTTTTGTTCCGCCCTCCTCTGTCCATGGTTGATTTTAACAATCCTATCTGGATAAGGAGCTCATAATACATCTCCTCCATTTTCACATCTCCTTAAGAAGCCAACACTTGTCTATTCTAAGAACTTCAGTAATATTTCCTTCTTATTTTATATTGTAGTCTGATTTTTAGAAGAAAATTTAAGCAATAAGATCTGTAGATTTGCCCGAGATCATAAGTAAAGCCAGTGGTAGAGCCAGAAGAATCAAGAGATCTGATTCCCAGACCCCTCTTTCTGTATTCTTCCATAACCCTCTATTCTGCTGCCTTGGCCTTGCTGAACTGAAACTGAAATAATTTCAAGGAGGTATCCAAGGCACCTGCAGTCATCTAAAACTTTTTATTAGAAATCAAAGGAAGGTGCTTCTAACTCCTCTTTGAAGCTTTACAGTATATTTTCCCCTGGGGTGTCAGTTGTAGCACTGAGAAAGTGATTCACAATGAATAATTTATCCAATGAATTTAACTTGGTTTCTTACTTCTGCAATATCTATAATCAGATTGTGATTTTCTCCCGTCTATTTGTTACTTAAAACTGTTTCACAAATTAATTTAGCAATTGCTGCCAGTTTACTATAGTCTCAATTATCTGATTACCACAGGAGAGTCTGAATTGTTTTGACAGTAGGAGTTGTGTGAGATTGATGGAATTTGCAGTGCTAAGGCAGTGGCTTGCAGCCACCTCAGCAGAACATGAAGTGTGGAGCACTGCTCACAAGGTACAGAGAGCACCAAGGCTTTTAGCTTTAAATTAGAATTAATCTTTACAAAATTAAAGAAAGATATATTTGAATTCTAGAAAAATTCTTTTAAAAATTTTCTGCAAAAGGTTTTACTCTATCAAAATATTTTATTTAATATATATAATAAATACAATTAATCTTAGTATTACTAAATTTGAGGACTCTAGGTTACTATTCATTTTAGCAGCTTGCTACTAATTCCTTTTTTTTGGGGTCATCAATTCTTTGGCCTTTTATGCCTGGGTCTGATGTCATATGAAAGAGCAGAAATTCACCATATGAAATAATAGAAGTTCAAATGTGCAAAACAACACAAGTAATTTGTACTTCATGTGCTTCTGCAGAAGAGCAATGGCTCCTGGTATAAGAAGTTTAAATAACAATTCTTTTAACATAATGTTTGAGGAGTGACTTTAGATACTAGTCCAGAGACAGTTCTAGAAACTCTTCTGTGTTTTATGAGAAGGAAATAGTGGCTCTAGACATAGGTCTTGAACTAGGCTCAGGAAAGGAGACTCCAGGAAAGGCAGCAGAGTGGTTCAATTTGGAAGGGATCCCTGGAGAGCGTCTGGTCCAACCCCCACACTGGGGACCTCCAGAAGCATCTAGTGGAAGTGTCAACAGGATGGTTCATCCCCAGCACTCACTACTTGTCCTCTCTTAAATGGCCTGTTTTCCACAGGCTATGCCTTTCAATAATTTTTATCCAGGAACTACATTTTGCTGAAATTGTTTTCAAATTCAATAACTCAGTGGAGCTATTTTCAATTTAGCTTGAAACTAGGGAGATAAAAACCCCTTGTAGTAGCTTAAACAAATAGAAAAGGTAGGATTAGAACAACTAACCAGGCAATAACATTTTGTCCAGAGGATGGGAGAGTGGCAGGACTGTCCATTTGTTTGGTTTTTGCCTCCAGGAGTAGACACCTTAGGTCTATTGTGTCTCTGCTACCATATTGTTGTTTGCTTTTTACATCCCTTCTTTATGAGCTCTGAGAAATCAATCTCTACACATTTCAGTATTCATCACACGCTGGTGGTCTGCTCAATGCTACTCAAGTATTTTGGTTTTAAAGTAGGACATGGTTTTAAGAATTAACTTTATTAATATATTGGCCACTGTCCACTCAGCTATGGCAACACAAAACTTGTGTGTGTCAAGATTTCAGTTGCCTTCCTATTTCCCTGGTTTCTGCATAATTGAAAACAAACAAACAAACAGGTTATTTGTCAAAGATCTATTATTTCTGAAAAAAAAAAGAAGCTTGGAACAAGCTCTGTAATTCTGACTAGAAATCCTTCCCAGAACTAGCAGTTTAATAGTATTTGGTTCAAAAGTACTGAATTCCTGCTTGTGTTTTTTCTCTGCTTTAGTCCCAGTTGTCCCACTTTGTGCCCCACTGAACTATTAGTCACACATTGTAATATCTGGTGTGGAAAATACATTCCTACAGAGCACTGGTATGTTATTAACATGGAAATACTGTTCATGTTCTCAGTGGAATCAACAAGTGGCTGCTGACTCCTGGATATATAACAGTTCTCTGCTCTGTAGATTTATCAATATGATTTTTTTTTAATATTTAAGTGTAAAGATAAGCTTTATACCTCCAAAATAGATTTACGTAAGTGCTGTTATAAAGCACTTTTCCACGCTGTTGAAGAAGGAAATCTCAGTACCCAAATTCATCAATAGTCAGGAGAGGTGCAGCAGAGTGAGACAACTCTCCCAATTATCAGCTGTTTGGGTTTGGTAGGTAGTACAAACACAGAAACCATTGAAGAAAAATGGGGCTTTTAGGCATTTGAGAGACTTGAGGTAAAGGGTGTCAGGCTGGTGAGTGAGTGCGTTGTTCCAGGTCTCATTGCTGAGCAACACAAGACCAGGTTCTTCTCCACTCAAATGTAGAAATTGTTTGCACATTTCCAAAAGAGTTTTAGCTCTCTAAATCCATTTATTTTTGGACAGCCACTTACGTACAATCCAGATCAAGAAATACTCTCTGAGAAATGCTACTTCCAAGATACCTCCTCAAGGCAAAACATCAACTCATAGAGTGGTTTAATTTGGAAGGGATCCCTGGAGACCATCTGGTCCAACCCCCGCACAAAGCAAGGCCAACTTCAGAGCCAAATGGTAACACACAGCAACTTGGAACTCTCAAAACCATTTCTGCTTTGTCTGGTGCCATTTAAACACTCTGTGAGACAGAATGTCACAGACCAATCTCTAACACATCACTGAGTGACAGACTTAAATCATAAAGAGTGACTCTTCAGACTCTTCCTAAGCTTCAGTCAGTCATTTTAATTTGTTATCCTGCACTGCTAAGGCTCATCGTGGTGTTCTCCTTTATTGAGACAGCCCTGCTTTGAAACATTACTGGGGTATTTTTTTCTTATGTTTCATTTGGTGTTTCGTTGTTTGTTTTGGTTTGTTGTTTTGTTTTTTTTAATTAAAAGATACAGTCACTCTTATTCTAAAGTATTGCGCCAAAAATTCTGATCACCAGCCAGAATATCCCACTGTGAAAGTTATATGTTGCTTTAAACATCTGTATTTCCATTCTCTCTCACTTTTAGCAGAAAAAAAAATAGCAGTTAAATATCTAGAAAATTAATTCAGCTATTGATGCTGTAATGAAATGGTACCTTTTGTCCTTTGATAGTTTAATTTGCTACCTCTGAAAAGAACACAGAAGTTCTCTGATGGCAGCTTGTAACAGAACACAGTAAAGTGTTTGTATTTCTACTGCTAATTACAGGGTACATTCACAAAGAGACTGAGAGGTAATTTCAAATTTATACTACTAGAAATGTAATTAAATTATTATTGTACTTCATAGACAACCATAGAATTTCTCTATGAATAGTTAAATGGAGTTTTAAAGCAGCATTGGTAGTTCACATGATCTATTTCAGGGAATCAAGGTAGTTTCAGTAATTCATAGCTCTTAAGATAAACTTTTTGTGCTAATGCTTGTCTATAGATACCCATATTAATCAGGTTCAGAAAGCTTTAGAGATTTTGTAATTTTGCTCTGATTACAAAATCAATAGCAATAGTGTCTGTCTGTCAAAACTAGAACATAGTTGGTCAATAACAAAGTCAATGACATCTTATAATATAGAAATACTGCAATAACATATTTTATCAACAAGTCACTATCTCCACTAGATATGCATTTGCAAGTACTTCTTTAGGGTTCAAAATTCTCCAACAAAATTAAATTATACATATAATTTGAACTTAACTGCACAGACCATAAGAAGTAGAAGGGTAATCCAATGACAGCATTTAACACCATGTACACACACGGGCTGGACCCTCACCTAAAACCAAAACCAAGAGCAAATAAAGTTTTAATACTCCCTCCTAATCAAGGCCTTATTGTAGTGTCTGTCTAAAACTTGATTGTGTCTGCTCTGTTATGGACGGGATGGCATCAGATCTGACTACCACACACACTTTTTCAGGTACATAAGGAAAGAATAGAAAATTCCATTACCATGACAACCAGTTTTAGTTGAGAGATTATTTCATACCATTCATGGAATCTCAAAACAACCTAATTTGGAAGGGATCTCTGAAGGGCAACCAACCCACTGCTCAAATAGAGCCGACTTCAGGTTGAGTTGGGAGACTCCACAGATCCCTGATCAACTTGTTCCACTTTTAGATCACTCACACAGTGAAAACCTCCTCCTCTCTTATATTTTTGTCCTTGTGTCCATAGCTTCCAGCATAGAAGCCTGCAGTTCGTGGGTAGTCTGTCTACGTTATTCCTGCACACTGTCAAACACTGGATGCATTTGGGGTCCCTGTTTTGTTTCTGGCACACCCACAGCTTTTATCCCACCCAGACCCAAACGTAGTCACAGTATTTGGGCAGTGGAGAGGTGGCACTGTTACAAGGGGCCTCAGGAGAGAATATCATCACAACTGCAACCTTGACTAGCACATCCTGGATGAGTACACATCCTACAATAGGCCTTGGGAAAGAACTTGTACAAGGCCAAGACAAGGGACTTAAACACTCTACAAACAAAGAGATGGGCTAAGACAAGACTGTCTATGGAAAAGGAGGCCCAGAGCTCATGGAAAGGACATTAAAAGATACCTCTTCAGAGACCACTGGGAACTAGCAGAGACCACCAAAACCCCCCAGAGAATCCCCTCAGAGACCCAAGGCACATGTGTAATGACTGCAAGAATGATAATTAGTCCCAGGAAAGAGAATATACATAACCTTTCTGGGAAATTCAATGTGTATGTATGTAACAGAGTGATATAAGCTGTGTCTGATGCCATGCATATGAGGTGGAACTATCTCCCATGCATCCAACACTGCATAAAGAATGCCTGCTCTTTAATACTACATTGCAATTTCAATAACAGCACCTGGTAGCTGGGAGCCAGCTTGTACTGGTGTTTTACTGACATCACAGTTTGAATGTTCAGTGCTGAAAAGGGCTTTGCAATTTCATTCAGTTTTGCCTTTGCTCTTACTGGAAAAGGCCACATACGTGTTGATTTGTGATCAGTCAAATGTGTTATGAAGGCTTGTTGAGCCCTTCTACAGGAAAAAAAAACAAACAAGCAAAAAAACCAAACAACAAAACAAACCATAATCAGAAAGGAAAACAACCCCCCCTTTGTCATTGTGGTTTAGCTACAGGAAGAGTAGCTGGTGTTAGATGAAGCAGGGTGTTAGCTTTGCACAGTACCTGGTACGTAACCAGTTTCCAGCAGATCCTACAATACACCTAAATGGATGAATAACAGAACACTGTTGTGTGGGTCAGGGTTACAATTATACCACTTATCCTCCTTGATGATTATACCTGTTACATACCAAACCAATTTGCTCAGCGTAGTAAATTCTGCCCTTAACATCTGAGCAAAGTCAAAGTCTTTGTTAGAGCTGCTGCTGTGTGCCTGAAAGCAGGATTTGGTCTAACGTCTAAAATGGATCTAGAATAGAATGCACACAATGCCTTAAGTAGTTTTTAAGTTGTTGTGTGGTTCTTGGGGTTTCCCCCCTTCTCCCTTTATTCCTTTTTGTCTTCTGGTACAATAGAAACATTTGTCTATGTAATTGTAACATTGAAAGAGGGGAACATTTTAAAGGGGAAAGTAAATAGGAGCATTTCTGAGATAATTGTTTTAAGTGTTCCCCTTTGTATGACGAAGTAGTGTAGTAATTTCATTGGAAGGTCAGAGAGTAGTAAAAGAAAGACCAGCAGAAATACAAAACTATCAACATAGGTTTTTTGAAACCCTATTAATTGAATATTGGGAAAAGGAAAGAGAAAAAGAAAGGGAGAAAAGGTCTTTTACATATTGGTTCTGCTAGAGACTGGAGAAAAAAAGACTAACACTGTCTCCATTTTCATGTGACTACTACTACATTTCATACAATTGTATCCAAAGAAGGCATTTCAAGTTTGCAAATTTCCATCAGGAGTTCATGCACACACAACCCACCTTGCATATAAAATAATAACGTTACAGATACATCGCATCCTGGGCATTGATTTTCCATTGGAATACCACAAACACGAGTTTTGATCTCTTTTGTTAATAGACAGAAACCTTTGGCTAAGCACAGACCTCCAATTCGGAGCCCTTTGCTGGGAAGATCATGAAGTGTCTCACTGGTAGGAGCCCATGTTGCTGCAGTGAGCCAGGCCCAGGGGGCAGCTGGAGCTGTGGTGGGACCCTGCAGGAGGGCTCAGCCCAACGCCCTGGCAGCGCCTGGCAGCACCCTCAGCATTTCCTACCAAAGCTTGGACAAACATGGGCCAGAGCCGCTTGGAAATGGAAAGAAGCTACTGGCTCAACAGGATTGGCACAGCTCCATCTCCTTGCTTTTGGACACACAAATACAGTGCTGTGAGCAGAAACCAAGTGAAAGCTGTTCTGGAGTAGGGAACAGGCTTGTTCTAGTCTCTAGCTGCAGAAGGCAATTGAGACTTAAAAATTACCTACAGTTGTAATGCAAGAAAACAAGCTCTGTTGTTACTTGCCATAGTTTCCTACCACTGAAGTGATTGTGCAGAGATTGACAGGGCTTCGAAGTTGAGGATAACATCTTTTAAACACCACATGGCCAGGTCACCCCCATCTCTCATGCAAATAAAATCTTTACGTTGTTATGCAAATTGCTTTAAAAATAGATGTTTATTACAATTGTTGACATGCCTTTGCACATCATCATGGGGGGTTTTTTTACCATAAATGCCAAAATAAAAGTTGACTGCAATTGCTTACCAAAAAACCACTTCAGAACTATTCATTTTATGCTTTTCTAGCTGACATAAACAGAAAAACCTCAAACATGGTCTCCCACAAGAAGAAAAGAGAAAAAATACTTAATTTTTAAAGGCAATAGTAGCTTGTAATTCCAAGTACTGAGAAGATCAAATAAAGCAGTTTGGAGTATAAAAATTATAACCTCAAATTTCTATTTAATTTAATAAAACTTCTGTACTTTATGATCTTGTAATTGTGTATTAATAAGACTCTGTGTTGTATATGCTGCAGGAAGTGAGGATTTCCATGGAAAACTGTAGATTTTTAACAAAGAATTTTATGGTAGTTTGTTTGTTTTGTTTTTTCATTAAGAGGCTTCTCATTGTCTATCTGAGCAAATCCATGACACATTATGGGGCAGGACACAGGACGGGAGTAAACCTACACCTTGAATCATGCAACGTGCCTGTGAGCCCAAATCTCTTGAAGGTTTGGGGGTGTTATGTAGAAGAAATGCCCAGACGAAGCCAAGAAGTTCTGTTATGGACAAAATATCCCATAAGTGGATAGGAAATAGACAAATTATTTCATTAAACATGTTTGGGAAATATTAGCCCAATAATTCAATTTTGATAGTTAATAGAATAGAATAAATAGAAAGCTTTTATCAATACCTATTAGGAGAACTCAGCACTTTCCGGAAAGCAAATCTGTTGTTTCATTTTTCATTTGTTCATGTGTGCTCTGTATATTTACCATCTCTGCACAAAGTGCAGAAAACTCTTCAGCCTTCAGTACATGGGCTATATATATATATATTTTAAAAAAAAAAAAAAAAAGAAATTTCATGCCAAGAGTCTTCAGATAAACACCTAATTGACTGACAGTCAGTAGGTGTCACCTAATTTAAAAACCAGTTTAAATTTAACCATCATATTGTTGAAGAAAAGTATTACCTTTCATTCCATAATCACACTTAATTGGATTGAAGATTTAAATGCTACATTGGCTACAAACATTTCAAGCTGTGCATAATGTCTAAGTCTTCCCAGAAGACTGAAGTTACTGTAGAATGTGAGCCTCCTCCTAGACTTATTATAGAAAGAAAAAGCAGCAGCTTTTTCCTCCCCTTTGCCTTACCTGTTGATGCAAACAAATGGCTAGATCTGCAGTCTGGGAGAGAGAATAATTCAGCTTATTTAAATGAAGCCACATCACTTCATATATACCAGAATAGTGAGAAGCTTGAAATTTTAACCTAAATTTTGGTCTTGTGCAGGGTGTTGAGCATATGCCAACCTGCACCACATTGAAAAGGCTGCTCTGCAGTAGAGAACCCTGATACACACCTGAAACAGTTCACAAGAAAGTGCCTCAAAGTGCCACCTACTGGTACACAGCGTTGCAGGGTGATGGATAGGTGAAACAAAGCCAATGGAATAATACAGATGTCTTCCCGAATTCAGGTCTTTGATGGTACACAGGTACAAACCAAGGGTCCCATTCTCCTTTCACACAAACATTTCATTTTCAGGGACAGTGCCATCTTTGGGCATTCAGCACTGCACATTCTCCTCCCTGAGCTGCAGGCTGCCACACTGCCAGCCCACATACACTCCAGGAGGCCAAGGACATCCAGTACATTGCACTAGCTATTCAAAGCTCTCTAAGCTTGAGTTCTCACAGTCTAGTAACCCAAACATTAGCATCAACCCATCGCTGTAAGACACAGTGCAGAAAGGGGAAGGCCACTGAGGCTGGCTGGGCAGCAAAGTGCCTCCCAGTCCCAGTTCACTGCTCCCTGGGAATGCTCTGCCTGAGCACTCAGATCTGCCTTTCAAAGCAGCATCCACTCCCTTTGCCTCTGGCTAGGGCAGAGTTTGAGGCCAGAAGGACAGTTAGTCCTGCTTGGGTTTAGGATGAGCTTCAGTAATCTGTTGAGCTAACCATAGTCGTTCTAAGACTTTGAAGTGAGGGGCTATTTGTATTAGAACTAATCCTTTCACTTTGTTCTTTCCTATTCCAAGCCCTGCTTTGAACCCTTTTACTTGTATGATTTGGGTTCACAACTTATTCCTTCAAAAGCTCTTTTATGTTATGACTTTCTTCATTCTAGGTTTGGAAAGGACCTTGCAGAATTCGGCCTCCGCTTTATATAAACAAACAGAGATTTATGGCTCAGAATTCTCTACAACCTAGTGATTTTATAGCAATTTTACAAATGTATGGCCTTTTATGGGGGTTTGTCCATCACGAGCACCAATTATGTCTTTCTTTTAGCAGCCAGGTGCAGAGGAAACCTCCCAGAGATTTACCAGCAGCCTGCAAGACAAAATTACCTCACCAGCCAACAGATACTGCTGCTGTGATTTGTGACTCTTGGCTTCAGTCAGTTTGCTCTGAACTATTGAAAGGAATTACTCATGAAATTCTGCAAGAATGCATTCTGCCTCTAGGATACAGTGCCACAGTTTGTCTTCAGCATGCCGCAGCATGAGGTTGAAGAGTATTTAGAGAACATGCTAACCTACAGACATCAGGTACCCCACAACCATGCTGGCTTCTCCAGGCTTGACAGTGCTCCCAAAAAAGTCATGAGTAAATTTAAAGGCCATATAAATCCACTATCCACAGCTCAGAAAAAAATGTTTATGACACTCAACAAAATAAAAATTCACTTTCCTGCTTCATATAACAGCAAGAAACAAACAAGGAATCCTTCCCACCTTCTGCAGAGGGCCAGCAGAAATAGGAGTGATCCTCCAATGCAAACCCATGGCTTTTGAAAGTCAGAGAGGTCAGATGGATGCCAATTGTAAAGTTCCTTCTAAAATACAGTCTCCTAATAAGAATTAGGCAAAGCACTGAGATCCATTCTTCTTCCTAGTTATTATTATACAGATGCTTTCATACCATGTAAGGAATCCACTTATACCAGAGAAATCTATAGGTGGCTATTCAGGCAGCTTCTTTGTTGCCCAGCTTTGCTTAGAGAGACTCAGATATAACATATTTTTCTTATAGAAAATAGTCCTCAGTGAGCTAGGTGGAATTTAGATTTATAATCACATATGAGAAAAATTTCTGTCTACATCTACTTAACAATCAAATCAAAAAGTTTCAAATAGTTGAAAAAATTTACTTAGGCAATGCACAGAGGTTTAACATTTACCATTATTTTGAAATCTGGATGTGAACTGAGAAACTAAAAATTGCCCATCACTACAGGTTCCTCTGCTATCACCTCACTCCAGCACCCAAGTGTAGGAAGGGTGCAAGCAAAGCACAGTGAAATATGAACTCTAGAGGAAGTG
This sequence comes from Brachypteracias leptosomus, assembly GCA_013401335.1. Classification (NCBI taxonomy): domain Eukaryota; kingdom Metazoa; phylum Chordata; class Aves; order Coraciiformes; family Brachypteraciidae; genus Brachypteracias; species Brachypteracias leptosomus. Next base: position 26,425 of record VYZX01027914.1, on the reverse strand, counting down.
TGTGAAGCCCCAAATCCAGTGGAACACTGACCATGCCATCACCCAGCACAGCCATGAGGAATGGTGGCTGTACTGGGATTTACAGAGATCTCAGCTGTGTAGTACCTGATGGAAAATATTGAATCTTACGTGGCATCCAGGACAAAAAAAAAAAAAAAAAAGACCAAANNNAAAAAAAAAAAATCCAAACCAACAAAGCCCCACTCAACACTCTACATTTTATTTTTATAGTTGCAGTAACTCCATGAGCTTTGTAGATCATCGCATTCCAGAAGTGAGTTATTTATGCCTGCTGTTAGGATGATTAGATTAGGGGTTAGTGCTCAACATCCACTTGAGAATTTTAGATTACCAGCTTTCTAGTTTCTACTGTTTTCTATACAGAAGATGGGGAATTAACTTGGTGAAGGTTGCTTTAATTTGCTCAGGGTGGAGATAAAATCATCCAAGAACAGAAACCTGTTGCCTTTTTTTTTTTCCTCTATGGTAGTGAACATTATAGTTACTTGGTAATTTTCTGACATCTGCTACTTCTAGTGCAACATTTGTTTGCATTGAGCTCTCTCATTGCCCAGCAAAGATAATGAAGAGGTCCAGGCTGCCTAACCAAAGGTCATGCAAATGATACAACTTAATGCACAATCACTGCCTGCTGCCTTAGGGTCGTTTTATAAAATTCTTATGGCTGGTAGTTAGTAGCTCTCCTGGCAACTCTGCTTGAGTTGGAGGGAGATCTGAGGACTAAGAACTGTTCCTGCACAGTGTGCATCTCACACAAAAGAATGAATAAAACCTCAGGAAATAAGTTGCTGGAAAAATCAATACAGACAGATGTTCCACCAAAATGAAGTATTTTTCATTAAAATAAGAGCAAGCACGTCAGGCCAGAGAGGAAAGACTTGAGCTGAAGTTAACAGAACCAATACAAGTCCGAGTTTGCCTGACAGTTACTATCAGAGTGCCAGAGAAGACAAAGGCAGCAGCAATACAAAAGAAAAATGTAGAAGAACGTAGGAAAAAAAAAAGATATTGCTGTAGAAGAGGGTAAAATCTGCACTACTCAAAAAAAAATCTCGAGACTAGCAGGAAACCTTCTTCAGAAAAAGACTAAAATCTAATGTTTTACCTATATGTATATAACCTAACCAAGTCAAGAGGGTGTTCCCCACCCAAGTAGTTTCTAATCAGGGCTAACAACCTCCATCAGAGGATGGCCAGTGAATGGGGGTTAATAGATGAGAGAAATTACCCTGGAAAGCCCCCGAGTTGCTCCCTTATCGACAAAGAACAAATGCCCTTTTCTTGCAGCAGTTTGCAACAGAAATAAGAGACAAAACTGAATGTAAAGAAGCTGCTTGAAGGCTGTGGTTGCATAAGTAATGAAACCATCCGGGTGGCACCCCAGAGGTTTTGTTCCTCTTCTCTTTCTTCCCTACCTCTCTACACAAAAAATCCACCCTCCTAGCTGGGGGCTTCTGCCTCTCCCACCTGCTGCTCGCCTCCCCTTCCATAGAGTGATTCAGCTCTGCAATATTTCACATAAAGAAAGATTTACTATAGGATCAGCTGAACAAGTTGGTGAGTGGGATGCTGAATGTCAGAGGAAATGTGGGACAGAGGGAGGAGGAGGATGGAAGGAAGTGCTGCCTCCATCTTGGGCACCGAGCTGGGCTGCCACCGACTGGCTCATACAACTGAAGTTGGAAAAGTAGGTCAGCATCTGGCCTCATTGCAGAGGGGAAATGTTGAATGGAGTTTGGCTTGAGACAGGTTTTTGCAGGCTGGAAATACTAGCAGGAACAATGAGATCAGGAAAAGTTGAAAATGCTCCTAAGTTTTCATAAAACATTGGGATTTTTTTCTTTTTTTTTCTTTCTCCTCTGCTCTAGCCAGTAAAATCAAATTGGTTGCTTGTTAATTAGGAGTGTGCTAACAGAGCAGAGGGTTAAAGATGAACAGAGATTTTATTAATAAGTCCTTCACTGTCGAGCATAATCTTCTTCCTTCCTTTTGTCATGGGAGGGAGAAAGTCTTTTATAGCAGTGGAGAACCACTTTGTGAGAGCCTGGATTCAGTGCATTTGAAGTTATGCCCCTGATTTCATTACAGTTAGATTTCATCCAAAGGCTAAATATCAAACATAACTCAAATCTTCTGAAAACCTTCTGAGGTAAAAGGAGCACAGCTTTTGGTTAGAAAGGGGAGGTTTCATACCACTTCAGAATAATCATTTTATTTTAATGTGTGAGAGGCAGAGATATCACATTCGTTTGCTGTTGGAGAGGTAAGAGAAGTAACAGGTGAAAACTGGTAATCCCATCGATTCACTAAACCCCGAAATTGCCCTATTTTATGTCACTCATTAGTTATCAGCCGCTGTAGAGTGGCATTACTTTGAGTAGGATGATGAAATAATAAGCAAATTCACTCGATCATCTGTCCCTGATGCTTCTTAAAATGGCAGCTGAGGAATGCAGAAGTGCCAAGCAGAACTGTTTAATTCTTTGGAAAGAAGCCTAATTTTGCAGGGAAGCCTGTTTTCATTTAATATACTGAAAAGAAATATGTTCATCTGTATGAAAAAAGAAGATACTTAATATTGCCCAAGGCAGCGAGTCCTTGCACAGTCCATACAAGCAGCAGCCATGCAGGCTAATGGGGCTGGGAAACAGAAAACCAGAATTTCTCTAGACAGAGACTGACAGTGATTGAATTTTGTGTGTATGAAAGATTGTACTGATCTGAAACAAAGCAGCATGCAGAGACTTCACTAACTAGGGGATGCAATCTTAATTTGGTAGAATTACACAATTTTAACACTTTTCTTATTCACTTTTCTTGAAATCAGATTATCCATGGTAAACTCACTTTCTAATAAGTAACTAGAATATAATTTACCCATGTCTTAAAATAGAAAAAATTTGCTTTTGCTTTGTGCTAACTCACATGAGATTTTATTTCCTTTTCCACCAATCTGAGATTTTGTTTAGAATCCTTAAGAAACACAATTTCATGCCTAAGCCAGTCAGATCAACATGTTTCATTTAGGTTTCCTGCAAAACCATCAAGCTGTTCCAGTTTCACTTAAAAGGTTTAAGACCTGAGCTAGTAACAAAATATGGAACCAGTTAAATTGCCCAATTACCTTTTTTTCCCTTCAGCTCAGAGAAACTGACAATCCAAACTTGGTTGAAACTCTGTTTACATGAAAAAGGTAGAAGTTTTCATTACAAATTTTGCAGGGATACAGGAAGCCACATTCACTCTTCACCATCATGAGAGCTCTAAACCCCCAGTCACCCTTTTAGCTGTCACTAGCACTGACTCAGCTGTTTGAGAAATAACCGAATTTTCCCAAAATAATTTTGCTTAAGGTATTATATTTCTGTTAAAGTGGATGTTTCAAGGAGCTCTTCAATCTCTTTAAAAACTTTTCCCCTGCAACAATCACATCTCTGTCTGTTTCTGCAGCAAGCCAGGTAGGTATCAACACTGCATGTGGTCCAAACTCCAGGTTTTAATACTGTCATCCCCATCTCTGGCCTCTGAAGTTCCACCAAACAGACATAACCTACATTATTCCTAATGTAGATTTCTGGTCAGATGCTCTTCTTCAAAATTAACAGCTAATAACTAGTTATCTTCCTCTGGTTTTCCCCTCCCAGATTTAACATATACATCAGTAACTCCTACAAGTAGCTTCTGCTGAAGTCACACAGTTGCTTTACTTGTTCTCCAAGCAGAAAAACAAAATAAATGGCTGTTTTCATGCAGTTCTTCCCAAGGTCTTCAGTGCTTTTTATGGGTTCAGAATTTGATTTGTGTAGGGAAGAACTTGTCCTTTTATTAGTCAACATGGCTTGCTTGACAAATTTGTCTAATGTGGCCATATTCTATATTTTAACTTGCTGACATCTAACGATTGAGCAGAGGTCAGATTGGAAGCTCAAGGATTAACCAGCACTTGTTTCATATTTCATCTTTTGAAACCAATAGAAAATCATATGGTCTCCCAGGCTGTCTGTCAGTGAAAGAAAGGATACCTCATAAATAATAACCAGTATTATCAGTGAAAATAAACTACTCAGGAAAATCTGAAAAGGAAAATATAGATTAAATGGTGCTAATTTAAAACAAACTCAAGGGAAATAAGAGAAATATCTATTCTTTCAGTGACATGTGTTTATGGTAGCTAACTTTTAAATTAAATTGCTCACAACCGGGGAAGAAGAAAGAATGTAGGGAACTAAAAAAATACCATAGAGTTTATACCACTAGTTTATACATAGTGCAACCACAAGTGAGACCTACTTCTCAAACCGATAAATTGAAGTAACCCATTCCTGTTCTCTCCCAAAATATAGCTTGTCACAAAGGTCTCCCAGTCATTTAGTAAGATTTTGAAGATGAAGTGCTGCGAGTTTATTTAGATATCAAAGTGGCTTCCTCATGCTGCACTCCTTCAAAGTGTTAGACTGCTGTACTAAATGACTCCAGCATGGTAAAGTTAACATGGATGAAGTCCAAAGCACACGCATAGAGGGAAGATGAATTAGTTTTCTTTCTTAGGTGAGGCAATTCTCAACATTTGGTACCAACTCCCTATATTTTCTATTTTGACCTTACATGAAGATACCATCATGATTTGTCACCCAAGAAGTACTATTTCTAGATCTCTCCAGAATTACAAAAAGCTCTGTGACAGTTTAGAACAGCTACTAATCATACAACCAACTATTTCTTCTCTTAGGTTGTAGGTGATCTGCTTTTACCTGACTCATTGCTTGGTTTGAGTCACATCTCAAGCAAAATTCCTAGATCACAATAGGACAAAACCTTTTTTCTAAGTAGAGCATCATTCTATAAAAAGCTGGAAAGGAACCCATATTGTTTAGCCTAGTGAAACACCTTCCTTTTTTCATATATGGATCAGTACACTGGGAAGAGCAAATCCTTTGGTCCTTGCTTAAACACTGACATGGTTGCCATCCTTCCTGTCTCTACCTTACATGTTTCTGCTTCCATTCAAAGTTAAGGATTTGTTCTCCCTGGGACCACACTGGTCTGGAAACAGCATCTTATCTAGAAATTGTACTTTTACAGCACACCCTGTAGATTTTTTTCTTCTTTAAATATCTCCTCTCTTTACAAGCTAGCAAATGATGAATTCTTCATTGCATCCATCTGGCAGCTAAATCCAAATGCTTTCTTTACTTTAAAGTTTTTGATGAAATAAATGTTGATTGCCTAAAATGTTTTGTTACTATATGAGGAACATGTTTTTCCTTCCAGATTAAATGGATTTCAAGCAGTTTCTACTTTTTGTGTGAAAATTAACTGTGAATTACTGCAATTATCTCAGTCAGAATGGGGAGGGTAAATAACATCACATCGTCAGGTCAACTTTTCTGCCCAACAGTCTGGGGGGGAGGGAGAGGGAGGGGAAGGGGTTGATTTTGGGGTTTGTTGTTTGCTTGTTTTTTTTAAATAAGCACTTCAACCTTTATCATTTTTCCTAATTATGTTCAGGCTGCAATTAGCTAGTTAGAAACAATGCAGCCATTTCAAAATAATTGAATTTACAGTTATTCTCTTATTTGTCTGCTGCTTTTAGAATGTTTTCACAATGTGTTCTCTATTAATACCGTGATACCCCATTTTAGACTCAAGAAGCTATGGTGGAACCATTGTGAAATTCATTTGTTTGATCAATAATTAGTCTGAGTTCATAGAGACTAAGATAACACAAGGTTGAGAAGGCAAAGGGCTCAGCTAGAATCTGAGAGAGCCTGAGCTCAGAGTAGGGCTCTAGGCACTAGAGCACAAACTGAATTACAGGAGAGTCAGGGAAAGGGTGGAAAGGGGGTTAAACATCACAACAATTGCACTTAGAAAATCTATTGTATTTCTGGAGTGCTTCACTCCCACGATTCACTAAATGGTTTGCAAACTTTAATTGAATGAAGCCATGAAGCTTCCTGTGAACAGAGAGGTAGCATTAATGTTCCACATAGGGTAAAACTGGGGAGCAGAAAGGCCAATAATGGGATTCCAGCTCTCGGGCACCGTCACCTTCCTAAGCCGTTCAAAGAGGACCTGCCGCCAACAGCCTCAATTCTCATCTAATAGGCCCCTTATCTATGTGAGTGCCTTCCCCTGTGCACAGAGCAGTCAGGGCAGTGCAAGCAGCTCACCTTTACTATTGCCATAGTGCCCGTGTGCCTCTGGGACTGACTGACGATTGCACCAGGGGCCAGTGACAGGAACAGGAATCCTCTATCGCCTCCTGGGCTCTTATCTAGCAGGAGACAGATAGAGGCAGACACAAACCTGTGGAGCCGAATCAGAAAGGCAAGACCTGAGCAGATAACTGCAGCAGTTCTTGGAAAATTGCACTTATTTCTCCAAAGACTGGCACAGTCATTGGTCAAGCTCAATATTTCTAACAAGTGCTGAGATTTGCTGTTACGGCTGCGCTGCAGCTATCGACCTCCAGAATGGGGCTCTGAGCAAGTTACTGCAGGATCCATGTGGCTTTCTGCATTAGCCTTCTATTAAATAAAGAAAGAAAAGATCAAATATGAACCAGAATAAATACTTTTTCATCTTTTCACGAGTCTGCTGTTGCATTTTAGAAGAATAACCATTCTGCTTCCCACTGCCAATAAACAATATCATCACAAAAATTAGAGGACTTGATTACAGTCATCAATTAAATCATCTTATGCTTTGTACTGGTGAAAGCCTGCAATAACAATTACAATAATGATGTGAATCACATTTATTCATTTCAGTCAAGCTGCTGTAGATCTACACAGATCTAAATATCAGCATGAGCCACAGTCATTGTTTCGGGTGTGTCCATTTGCACACAGGCCTTATGAACAAGTATACTGGAAAATAACACTTACAAAAGTTATTTCAAGCAGTCAGGATTTTAGTGCATATTTTATCCTCATTCTACATTCCTATATTAAATGGTATTAGAATAAACTTTAAGATGCTATACTGAGCATTTACACTATTCTATTATTACACTAACAGAGCACCTTACAGACTTCACTGTATTTATTCTTACAGGACTTAATGGGGAAGAACTCTTCTTGACCACTTCAGAGATAGATGAATATGTGGTCCCAACAGCACCGTGCTGGGACACATCTCAGCTGAGGTTCCAGAAACAGACCAGCTTTTACTTGAGCACTCTGCTTTGATTCAACCCAGATGAGATGTTTTTAACCTGGATATAATGCAGTCTTGAAATGACAACATTACTTCAAAATCTGAACTAGTTTATTTGTAGCTAGCCTGGACTTATACCTAGAGAGTTCAAATAACTCAAGATTAGAGAAGAATTACATAGGGAGGGAGGAAGTCAGTTTAAGACATTGTGGGGATTTTCCTCTACTGTTTATACAAACAAAACAAATTAGAATTCATTTAGAAAATAATAAACATAAGACACTTCATTTTAAGCACCAAATTATATGTCTAATGGAGAGTTCCCAAATAAAAGCAACCCTGTCTTTTTCCAAAGCATCACAGGGCATTCGAGTGGACTGTTATGTTCTCATTCTCATATTTGATTACCTCCCTGTCTCCTTCCTTTTCTCTCTGATCTGAGATTGCTAACTTAAAGCTTTGATGTATATTGTAGAACAGATAGTAAAGATTTGATAAGACTTAATATTTCAACCCAGCACACTACCTAGTAACAGGGTATTTATTCATACTCCTTTGTTCTCAGTAATGTTGAGAAGAAAAGCTTGAAAGGGCTTCTTGTAAATGCTCATCCAGAGTTTATAATGAGTTTCAAGCAAGCAAAGATGAGTCTATATTTACTCTGCTCTTGACACATGAACATTAACATAAAGTAGAAATTATCAGTAACCTAAATGTGAGTAGACTGTCAGAGACATACTCAGCTTTCACTCTCCACTTTATGCAAGTTATCTATCCATTAGATATGGACTTGACATCCTTCAGCTAAGTTACACGAATGATTGAGCCATTCTCCCTGCACAAACCAGGGACACTGTTTAAAATTCACATAAAATATGCAGCACTTCAGCTGCTGATCTTTTCAGAGTTCCTTTGAAATAAAGTGTTGCACTTAGTTCAAAAGAAAAAAAAAATCCCAGAGGAAAAATTCGGAATAAATAAAATATTTACTTGGCTTCCTAGACAAACTAAAGCAAAACTTGAGCAAGAGGTGTTAGATGGCAGCAGGCGAAGGCTCAAAGAAAGGGGGAGGTTTGGAGTCAGAGCAGTTCTCTTTCAAAGAGTGAGATGGATGAGGGGAAAGAGAAGTTGAACAGAAAAAGGTGCTGCACAAGAAATGGTAAATGCTTTAAACAGTATAAAATCCTGAACAAAACTATCATAAGACAACAGAAGTTGTGATGTATTAAGAGTAAGAAACACACACACCACAAGAAAGCCACATCTAGAGAAGCCTGGATCCAGCAGCCAGGAGAACACCTCAGAAGTCTTCTTCTGACATTAAACCTTGGAGGCTGGAAAGAAATTCCACCAGCACTTGTGTGCCCACAGCTTGTCAAAGCAGGGCCACACCACCACACTGAGACACGTCTGTATTTCTGCATGGGGACTCAAGCAAACACCAGACACCCCTGTGCTCCCCAGGTCAGGGCTATACAGAAAGCATTTCTCCCTGCACACACGTGGTGTAATCAGAGTTCTGCAACAGCACATGTGCCCACTCACAGACATCAGGAAAAAGTTACAGAATATCCCCACAACTCCACAAATTCACATGACAATTCCTAAAATTTATACAGAGCATGAAGGGTCAAATGATACTTGTTCTGGAACAGTCCATAGGAGAGTTCTATTAGAGGTGCAGGAACTTGTTGGTACAGGAGTTTTTGCAGAACAAGTTTGACCCCAGCAGAGTCCCTCAGGCACTGAGCCAACATGTTAAACAAAGAAACAGTGTCCAGCAAGATTATGGGAAATGTTTCTATTTTGAGGTGTGCATTCATCTGTTCTCCATCAGAAAGGTGTTATTTAAGCAGCAATGCCATATTTATCTCAGCACGACATATGAAATAAAAAGACTGGAAAACCAATTGGTAGTGTTCTTTAGATCAAATAGTTCTTTCAGTATCAACATCTGCTTGTTTGTTTATTAGTCTACATCACAGCGACAGTCCTTTGATCAGACACAGAATGTGATCAGCATTTCATCTGCTCAGGGGGAGTTTCAACCACCTGCAAGAAGGCATTGCAATGCTCTGAAACATTAAGTTCCACATAAGTCCCGTATTGGAGGCTTAAGGGGTTGTTTTCTTTCTGGTTGCTCTGTGTACTAAATGGACATTTGCATGGAATTAGAGATTTAACCTGCTTCTTTGTGGGATTGGATTGTGGTATTTCTTAACACGGTTCAGATAATGACACTTTGCACATGGCTGTGAACAAATACGGTGCATTATGTGTGTAAAGATAATGCAAACAAAACCACCTTAATCTAAAGTAAGGGACATATGCTCAGAAGTATTTGTGCTAGTATAACTCAGCATAGTTTTGCCAGTAGTAATTAAGGATTTTTTCCCCTGCAATTCTTTCTCTAAAGTAATCTCAGACACGTACAGGTAAAAATAACTCCCTTTGCAATAGAAAAGCAAATAATAAGAACATTAATAATTTTAATCATAATTAGATATTCCACAGATCAAGTCTGTAAGGATCACATCCAAATGAAGATGTACAAAACAGTACAGCCATCTAATTGCCCCTGCTCAAGAAAAAGGAAAACCCCTCAAAAGCACAAAAACCCTCAGTAATCATGAGCCAGAGTTTACGGCAAAACACTGACAGCAACAAGCACAATTGTGAAACTTACAGAGAGAACAATAATGTATATAAAAACCTAAATTTATTGTAACTGTATCTTGAATAAAAAGTAATTTGCTGTTTAAATCTAACCCCAAAAGGAAAGTGAGTGTTTTGAAGCACCACCCTCAGTGCCTGACAACGGCTTTGTTGCTGAAATGGAAACTCGGGATGCGCAATAAACTCTGAAACGTCTTGCACAAAGCAGAGAAATGTCAGGACCTAGCACTGACATATAAAGCTTGCCAACGTTGTGTATGTAGAAGCTTTGATTATCATTTTCCATATTCTATCCCAGCAGCCTCCAAACCGATATTAGCAGCAAACCAGAAAAAATTCTGCACTAAGCTCCTGAGCTATTAGTTTCAACAAGAGTGTTACCATTAAAGAATGAAATGCTCCTTCTCTCAGGGAAAACAACTGTTACAGGCAACAACAGTCATAATTAATAGAAAATATTCAGTTATGTAAATTAACTAATTGTCTTAATTGTCTCTGCACTACTGACATTTTCCGTATTTGTATCAATTAATAGCACTTCTCACACAGTAATTGCTGCTCTGGATCATTGCACTGGGTATATGTAACACCCAAAACCTGTTTTGATTCAAGACATGAGTTTCATAATCCAACTGCTCAACTTTACTGTCAGTATCAGTTTCCTTTGTAAATAGTCTGGAAAAAATTTTTTTGCTGTCTGAAGTTAGAAAAAATAATGATATAAAATTTATTCTGTGAAACTCTTATTTCAGCCTTTAACCTGGACATCTGTGGCATCTGGTTCTTCTCTTCTAGAGTTATAAACTTCCATTTTTTAAAATTTTATTGAAAAAACTAGATGACCAGAAAGAGGGGAAACATGCAGGGATAGTGTTAGTACACACAGGGCTGCATGAAGCCCAGAACACTTTCTCCAGCAATTCCTGGTTGAGCTCTGTAGGTTTTAGAATTGAACTCATATTCATCTTATGGAAACCATTTGGTGAAATTACCTGTCCTAAGGAAATCAAGGCAGGGGAATCAAAAGGATAACTAAAGGTTTGTGATAGAGAACAGGGAAGAGGAACGACCACACTCAACTTGGTGGGGAGCCCATACTGGTGTTATAGCCATAAAAGCTGGCAGAGGTGTAATATAGGATATTTTCCCCAGTTGAAAAAGTCACACAGCCAAAGAGGATAAATAGACCTCCAAGCTGGGAGATTTGTAAAGCAGGAAAATTTACACATCTTGTCACAACTGCTAACCTGAGGTTAAAGATAGAAGTGCAAAAGGGAGGGTCATGTTTTCAGGTGCAGTACATGCATGTAGCTGTCCTGACCACAGTAGCTGAGAAAGCAGCTAGCATATTAATTTTGCATTATTATTTTCCTGTATCTGCAACTCACTAAGTTTAGAACACCTTTGGACACAAGGACTGAAACTTTTTACTTCACTGCAGTTTCCCCTAGGGATCAGAAGTCACAGCACAGAAGGCCTGTGGAAACCACACCTGCTTGATTAAGGGGTTAGATTTGTTGCTTTAGACACAGTTATACACATGCTAAAGCTGAAACCTGAACACACAGCATCAGGGATTTCTTTGATACACAAAAGTAGAAATTACATGTTGTATAAACAAAATGCAGACTAAAGAGTCTTGCACTTGGGCTTTAGCCTGGTTCAGGGAAGAGCTAAGATAAAGAACCTAAAACTTAAATATTGATAGCAATTCAGCATTTAAATAAACCCAGTATCAAGCCAATGTACATGACTTCAATTCTTACCCAAGCTGTTTTTAAATGAATAAACACAAGAGAATAAGAGAATGAAAAATCCTCCATTATTCGTTAAAGACCTTTAGTGCTTCATTAGTTTTGTTGCTATAATCCACTTCTGATTAGCTGGGTTGTTAAACAGCCATTGTCAAGTGCTGCTAAAGTGCAGGAATTTCTTCTCAAACTACAGCAGTGTTATTTGGATGTAGTTAGCAACATCTCATCAGGTGTTACGGCCATGCCTGCAGAGTATAAATGAACTGTGATTTCTTTAGCACTCTCTTTTTTAATAATGTTTTCATACGTATTTTCATTGAAACATAATGCAGTCAAAAAGCAGCTTGTTAGCATTTTAGATTGCTTAGCAAAACTACACAGTCAGGTCAGGAGGGTAATGTAGGGCCAGGTGGAGAACATGAGAGTAAGAAAGGAGAAAGTGGAGGGGTGGGAAAGACATGTATTCTGACCCAGCACCGTCTGCCAATGACCTGATGGGGTAAGTAGTAAAGAAGCATTTACATGCAAAACTTCAGGTCCCAAAATTTAAATTCCATGAGCTTCCTCAGGCTTAATTTCTCCCTGCGGGACAGAAGCCTTCAGCAACCACAGCAGAGACTGCTAATACTAGAAGCTGGCTCCACCAACCTTGAAGACACATTAGCTTGCAATTTACCTTCTCATTCATCCTTCCTGAATGGCCCAACTCCCTCAAAGTTCTTGCCCTCTCAGACTTTGAAAGTGAAAAACACATTTTAGACAACTTCTGTTTGTCAGACAACTCAGATTTTTTCTAAAATATTGAAAATTTGTATCTTAATACCAAAACCATCCGAATCAACAAAATGGTTTTGTTTTTTTTCTTTTTTTTCCCAAATTAATCTTATTACCACATTAACAACTGAACATTTACAATCTTTGGGAAACTCTGAGAATCTTTCATACAAATCTGTAAGAAAAATAATACAATGTTCCCAAGACAAGCTTTTTCTATGACAAACTGTAAGCTTGGACCTACTTTTAGCCACAGAAAGATCCTCCTCATCCTCCTCCATCTTCAATTTCAGACCCAGGGCTTTATGTGAGAGTCTACCAGAGAACTTACAGAAAATTCCATAAGTGAAATAAAAAAAATAAATTAGAAAAATCTTCTCTAAAAAGAAAATAATTTCCTCAGCTGTAGGAGATTTGCAGAACTCTGTGATCATGAACATTCACTCATGTAATGACTGTCTACTCAACTAGTCTTTGGGGTGTGAAATCATTGTGACTTGGCTCTTATTATAATGAAGTATAAAAGCAGCCATAGCTTAAATGTATTTTAGATATGCAATTACTTATATTTTAGAATCTAAACAGAAACACTTTTAGTATTCAAGTGATTTTAACAAATGAAAAGCAACTACTAAAATGGGTGGATACAGAAAAAAAAGTCTACTTTCCTAGATTTTGTTCCTTCACATCAAGGCTGACATTTTGAATATACTGTTAACAAGCAAGAAATGTATGTCCACCGTAAGGAAATTAATGAAAGTCTACAATGCCCTTTAGTAATTTAAATTACTTCCATAAATGTCAATTTAAATATATTTTAATTGAACGACTCATGACCTGTTAATCTCTCTTCACTGTTTTCAACTTCTCCATTTCAAAATCCATCTCTATGAAGTCTTCAAAATAATTTCCCAAACAAAAGCAACTGAGGACAATTCATCAGAAATTGCATCCCCCCCATCCAGGGCAACAGACAGCACAGGGTTTTGTAAGACAGAAGCTTTCTGCCCTGCCTCTTATTTAGATGATACTTTTTTTATTATCGTGATTCTTTAAGAGCTGATTTTACAAGATGCAGTCATCAGTGTTAATATATTCGGTTACAAAAGACAGGTGATAGTATCAGCAAGTCTTTGGGTGAAGCAATTACCTTAGGAGCAGCATCCTGGAATAAATCACCCAGGAAGTCTCGCAATTAGGGTTGCAGGCATGTAACACTAGCTTTGGTAGGAAAGAAAAACATTTGAGCTGAGAACTTATACATTATCTCAACTCTTCTTTAGCTTGTTCAGTGAAGGCTTCATTTCTGAACCAGTATAATTTAACCAATGAACAAAAGTAGCATAAACCATTTCATGAGTGATTGAGAGACACACTACAAACATTGTAGGCTTTTATTCTTCTGTTATTATGTCTTTAATTTTCTTTAAAGAAAGTGCACGCATGTTTAAAAGACTCTACAGGCGAGGAAAAAGAGGTAGACACAAGCTTTATATACAAGTACATCTGCAGAAAGCACAGTAAGTGCCTGATTTAGTGGGGAGAAAAGTTTCAATTCTTAAAGTAAACAAATGGAGTGGTAATAGAAACAACTAGGGCCAAATTTACAGTTTCTTTTACAATTTCTTGGACAATGTAAACTTTTTTCCTCCCTGTCTGTAGATCTGTCCATCCTGGAACAAAGGTCAGGCACATACACCCTGTGGACAAGAGCTAGCAAGTACTTGGGGTTTTCTGCCTGATATCTCATAAATGAGGTGACTGGGGAAAATGAACATATGGCTTCATGTTATGTTAAGAGGTTATAGGAAACATTTGTACCATTTATCACACACAGTGACACATTTGAACACAGAGCACAGCCTGTATATTGTCAGGCTTGGCTAATTTCAATATAGTTTGCTAAAAAGGAAATTTTTTTTGTTTTCTTATTGTGCATTTCTCCAGAATTTCCACATACATATGTTCAAGGCAGTGTCAATGAAGTCATACTATAACCTGTCATACTATAACCTGCCAGTTACTCTATCTTGGAAAAGAAATTTATTTATGGAACACTTTGATTTCATAATGTGTTCAAATTGCATGGGACATGCTCTCAGAACCACTTGTGCATAATCTAAAGCTTTGGAAATAAAAATATTGCCATATCGTATTTTGCTTAATACTGAAAATCCCATGATCCTATTTTCTCTGTCACCGTAGCAGGATAAGAGAATCCATATTGTGAAACACTCTTTCCTGAGGAACCCATTAAAGTGCAAGACTCTATTTCACCAAACCAGTCCTGCGTTCATCTCCCCAGAGTGGATCACAACTTCTTTGTGTCACTTTGAGTTTCAAGAAACAGTATTTGCAGGGAAAATGCTCATAAAGGCTCTTTTGAGCATTCCTTGACTAATGATAGCATTAAGGCTGAGGGAAGATCAATGTTATTTGAGCACAATTTACTAATTGGGAACGGGGAACAGGAATGAACAATGTAGAAGTTTTAGAGTAGATTTAAGCCTTTGTTAAAACATTAGGTAGTTTAGAGTAAATTTGGAAAATTAGTCTGTGAAACAAAAATAAACATTTAACTGAAAAAATCCTGCAGCTATTTACAGTGTTGTACGTGGTATAATTTTCTGAATAGATGCACTCAAGGCAAGCTTCAAAATTGGGCATTCAAGTAAAGTTAGATGGTAAGTGAGCATATAAGACACCTCACACTGCACTCCATGCCTCCATGTTTCAGACTAGGATTCTCAATGTTACATTAAGAGGGACTACTTGAAAATTTGATTGGAATTCATAGAGTTGGGCAACGGGATGAGAAGACCACTAACGTGTAAAATCTTTCACCTTTAACATCTCTAAAGCATTTATATGGTTGGTGGACAGGGAAGGTTACAAATGGAAAATGCTGGTACTCCAGCAGCTACCTCCAGTTTGGCCACACCTAGTGAGCATGAATTCTTATTGCATCCTAGATTCAAAGCATTGCTTTTAACTTGGTGAATTTTGCCTTGCAGTTGAAGCAGGTCTATCAGATCTGTACTAAAGTATCCAAGACCATGAGCTTGTAGCTCTAAAAATAAACTACCCACAAAGTCTGCTAAAAATGCACTAAATCCAAAACAATTCTGGAGAATGGATAAAATAGCATGCTCAGATTTACTGATTTCCTTGGAAGGCATAAGAAAAAAAATGTTCATTGAACCCATACAACTAAACATGGAGATTTAAAATAAGAAGGGCAACTCTTGTGCATCCGTGCAACTTATTGAAGCCTACTTAGTGGTCTGCCTTGCAAGCATAAAGCAACAAACTACAGTAAATACCTCTAACAAGGTTTGCAGTGATGTGTGATTATCTATTCAAGTCTCTGCAACCTACTTTAGGTGTACAGAGATTCATTCGTTCATTTTACTTTGACCACTTAAGAGAGGCATATAGTAAAAGAGAAGACACTCTCAGTCAATGGAGAGAGAAAGAGGGTGATTTGTCTGGGTTCTTTTAGGATGGAAGTAATGGCCTTCTGGAGATGTTGTCTCTTCATACACCAAAGAACTGACTGCTGGCTTAAGGAAGACACCCAGCTTGCAAGTATATGAAATCTACTTCATATTGTTTCAGCGTCTGTCAATGGGTAGACTGTATTTCCCAGTTTCCTGAGACTCAAATAATGAGTTTGCTGTCCTCAAAAAAACCCCAAACCAGCTATAGCATTTATAATAGTAGACAGATTTAAATAAGAGTAAGGAATTACACTTTTCCTGTTAAACTACATTTCTAGGTAGAGTACAAGACCACTAGTAACTGTGTGTGCTCTCTTCTATCCCCTGTTTTCCCCTTCAGCCAGGTCCAGACCAAATGCTGGCTGCCAGGACAGCACAGGCTGCACTCTTAATTCTAGCAAAATAAAAAAAAAAATTTAAAAAAAAAAAATCAGACTTTAGTAGTCTGACAGAAGATATATCCATGAAAGTCTCCAGTGTTTCCATATACATGTTCATTACTAGCAACTCCAACTGATCAATGGCTCATCTCTAGTTTGAGGAGAGAAAGTATCCTGATTTTTCCACTCAGGGACAGGGAATTCTTCACTAGAAGACACCTGCTAGAGTTGCATGGTTTCAATTTTCACATCATCTTTCTTAACAGCACCAGTTGACATCATGTTTTCAAACCTGCAACCTAGCTACACTTCAGAATATTTGTGCCCATCAGCTACCTGATTTCACCTATAATGAAAGAAATAAGAAGCAGAAGTAATATAGATTCGTGGGTAAATTACAGATGCCAAGTTGGTGGCACTAAAACTTAATTTTAAAAAGCTGTGAGGCATTTGTTACAGGAACACTTGTAACCCAGTGCAGGAAAAATCTATTAACTCAGAAAATAGAAACTTTTTGTTATAAACTGAAAGAGATAACATCCAGAACTCTAAAGATTTACTGTTCAACTATGAAACCTGTAAAGTTTTGGCTTAAGATTTTCTTTGTGTATTTCTGTTGTCTGGTGAAAATACTTACGGAGAAAACAAATGTCTTATTTAAATCTTTTAACAATAAAATAGCAAGAAGGTGGCCACCATTCAGAAGTCTTGCCTCTTTTTGCAGTAGCACTGCTATATGTCTTAAGACAGATTGATTACATTAAACATGCAAACTAAACTTCACTGACATAGGTCAAGGTGGTCAAAAAGCATCTTGCTTAGAAAACAGATTTTTTTAAAAAGCCAGGAAGTACATTTAGTGCACTCCAATCACTGATGGATGCCCAGGGCCAGTCACATGCATTATTTATTACCTCTTATCTAGGGCTAATCAACTAATTTTCAGGTGGTCATGCAAACTTCATGTTTTCCTTTTGTGTCTGATGAGTATGAAACACACTGCAAAAATATTGCAGTTAGCAATGCAAATGCAAGACCAAAGCTGTGCATGTGCAAACTGGATGCTGCGACTGAGAAACCTTTCAGTGTTTCTATCATTGCAACCTGTACTTCATCACAGTAATAGATATGGATCTTTCCTTGCTCACAAAGTAATGTTACTGAGATGTCTGGAGTTTTTTCTTCCAATTAGAATTTGTTAAATTTATGTGTTAGGTTTAAAAGATAAGTTGAGTCAGATTTCTGAATCATGAAATTCTATAGGAAAAAAGAGTTGATAAAAATCTACAAAAGCAGAAATCAGAGGAAAGTTTAGTCAGCTCTTTCACAGAGAAGGTTTTTTCCTGAGTACATTAGTAACAGGCAGTACAAACACTGTGTTCAAAGTGTACATGCTCAGACTGTATAAACACCAGAACATACTTCAATTGTCAATGATTTTTTTCCCTATAGAGTGGTAAAGATGAGGTGAATAGTCACTAATCTAAGAGTTTGAAACTAATGATACAAAAACATTCATACATTATACTTTATTGCAAATCAAATGTTAGTGCTTTTAGCAGAGTATCTATACTGTGCTTTTTTTCCTCCCAAACTACATAACACCTAAAATTTAACCTCTTTCAGAATATAACCAGCATGACAGAACTCTGACAAGTCTTTTGGTTTGGTTCTGAGCCTATATCATAAGCTGAACGAAAGAAGTCCCAGGGAACATTAAGTGATAATCAATCTTTCAAATGAAATTTTAAATCCTCATGTATAATTCCATTTCTCTGATCCAAGTCTCTACAAAATTTTACAGGGCTTAAGAATGATTCTATTAGAACCCATTTAATTGCTAGAAGAGCTTATTGGGTTCATTTCCACTACACCCTGTGGCTCTGACCCACCAAAGGATCATAAGGACACAACTGCCAAAGTCAGAGGTAGTGGTGCCAACAGGTGATCTGTCCTGGTCCTTGAGAAACACAACTTGACTTCTCCCACAAACCTAAACCCAAAATAACTACAACAACAGCATCACACTAGCAGCATATGTGTGTTCCTTATTATTCCTACACTAAGACATATTTACTGCAAAATCAAAGTTTCTTCCCAAGGACTGTAAGTTAGCCTTATTTCACACGAGCAAAGGCTGGGTTTTTAATGGATAAAAGCTTATCTGCTAGTGCAAGCTGAATAACTAAGGTCCTAATTTCTGTGTAGAAAGCAAAAAAAGAATTCAAAAGTGGTGCTTGCTGAGGAAAATAATGTTTATGGATTCTTCCAATTTTTGTTTATTCCTCGATCCTGTTTGAGATGTGACAGTTCATAAACTTTTATTTGGATTTCCACAGAGCTAAAGGTTTATGTCGTCATGTGGTAGAATTATTTAAGTGCACTCTTCTTTTCTGCAATATCTTTAAAAATGAAATATGCATAAGTTGTTATTACATTTTAAAAAAATGGTTCTAAACAGAATAATCTTCATTGCACCATAAACTCTATCAGCCAGTCTGTAGCCCCTTGAAACGACTACTTACATATTTGTAATCTCATAATGCTTCCATTTCATGCCTGTATCTTGAACTCAAGGAGTAAATGCTGAAAAGAAATGTCAAGTGTTCATTGATTGTAGCACGGCCCACAACACCACGGTTCTTGCAGGGGGGATTGGGTGCTGCCTGTGTAGCCTCTCGGGGCAGGTTGGGTGAGCAAGCAGGTTTAGAAGTGCTGGGGAGGAGAGGGCCCTGCCTCCCATGTGCTCAGCTGGTGTCAGCAAGTCCAGCATCACAAATTACAAGGAACCTGAGCCCTTCTTGAGGACACTGTTCTGGTGTTTCAGTGCTAAAGCTGTATTCAACCCTAAATGTTAGCAATTTTGTAAGAAATGCCGTTTATTTGAGCTGTCTATGGCCTGAGTAATTCCTGCTGCTGCCTTTATGTGTTTTTACTGTAGGGAGATTTTACTAAGCCAATTGCAGGTTGTAATACATTCATATACCAGACCGTACATCACATGTAATGGCAAAGTTATAGAGGTCATTTGGAGCAAATAGTTACCCAGTCCTGCTGCCTGGCAAGAGTTACCATAAAAGGCTCATCGAGCAATCTGGAAAAGTTATTATATACTGACAGCTTACTCCAGACCTCTCAGCTTTCTGTGATGGTGAAACATGGCCACATCATGCTTTTAACCTCTGGAAGGGGCTCTATGATCAAGTACCAGGTCATGCTGACAACCACAAGCATTGAGGAGCCAGAACAGACGTGCCCAAAAGGATGGGGGTGAAAGTCTACAGCTGGGGAATGTCTCATGCTGAGCAGAAGAGAACTGGCAGCCCATTATTTGTGGTCTATTAGCCTTTCTAAACTTGTTTGCTCAGGCCATTCCTGCCCAGGTAGCATGCCTACCCCAAGCCCTCACATGGCTCATTCTTTGCACTTTCCTGCCACTTCTCCCAGTGTAACAAGAGTTTACCAAACTGGATGAAGTCAAAGCCTCTTAAACTGAAAGAGAAACACACATACAGACTTGTAACTCTCTTTCCCTTTCCAGTTTTCTTGGTGTTCCTTTTCAAAGTGCAGACATTTTCTGACAGGACAGTTGCAGCTACAAGCTCTACCTCAGTGCCTGAAGCTAATATTGCATTTCTGATGAAATCCTGATCAGCCATTCAGTGCTCTTCATCCAGCCTAACAGTCTAATTTCCATCCAGCAGTAAAGTTCTGTCTGCATTGTGCAGAATTCTAAACACTGCCTCTTCATAACTGACCATTTACCCCGAAATTACTTCTCTTGGCAAACTGAGTGCTTCTCAAAGGTCAAGGGACTTATAATAACTTCTGTCTTTGCAAGCTGGGCAAATGCAAATTTCACCATTGCACAATTGAGTCTGTTGCTTTTACCCCAATGACCTCAGAAAGCAGAACAGCTCAAGTGCTTTTTTCTTTTCTTTCTGGGAGGGGGAGTGAGGGGGGAGATGTTTGTTTTGTTTTTGTAGAGTATAATGGAAAGAAACAAAATTATCCACTTTCCTCAATGGATGGACTTTTGGAACCTCCTTTTTTCCCCACCACAAGTTAACTCTTTCAGTTGCTCCATGCATTCCCCAGTTTCTCCTGCACATAGAGCTCAGTAAGTGGGAAACAACAAAAACCAAAACACTACAATGAAAAGCTATAGCAATGCAAAGGCTTGGATGTGACCTGTGAGTGTTTTCAGAAAGCAGCAGCCCTTAAAAGTGAATCATGCTTCCTCCATTACTTTCTCATTTTTAATACTTCTGCCTTTCCAGCCTTGCCATGCCCCAGCCTGTTCACTAACCATCCCTCTTACACACTGCTCTTTCCAGACAGGAACTGGGGGGACAGTCACACTCTGCTCAGACAGTGCCCACTTTCCTTTACAAGCTGTCATGGCCCTCATCCACTCCTTGAAGACTATATTTTTTCCTCTTCTGCTGGCTCTGTCTCATTGTTATTTCCTTCCCCTAGAAGCAAGGAGGGAAGTCACTTCCCTGCCTGTCTTGCTACATCACTGATGGGGATTTTCTGTCATCTAGCTCCCTCATCCCAGCTGCTTCTCTTAAATGTTAATTATACTCCACTGAAACCTCTTGCCTCCCTTCCAGTCTGACATAACTTTTAGGACCTTTCTATTTCTTAGAGTTCTTTTCTTGCATTTTCACTTATATCTTTTTGTCACACCCTCCATTACCAATCAACTTCTTTCCTCCCATGTTTTTGCCTTTGGGAATCTCCCCCCACATTGCTCTGATGCTCCTATCCCCACCCCCAACCCCGTCCCTCTTTCCCTCTCCACTCCTCTTGCTGTTGGCTGCCCTTTCATGTCTCATTCTAGAAAAGTACCATGTGAAGTTAGTTCACTTCAGCTCCCACTGTTAGCTGAAAAAACCCCCTCAGGGCAAAGTTAGCACATCAGCTGTGGGCAATATATTAAGGAATGCAAATTCTTCTGCTTGGCAGAGAGCACCATCCTTCCTTTTACTTCACGCCGTGCTCAGCTGGATGACAATGCTTTAGAAGAGGAATGGATCCACATTAGAAGAAGTTTAGTAGTGTGGCCTGTAGCCATTTATACACACATCTAATACTGAGAGATTTTCCCATAGACTTGAAGAGCTAGTGTTGTCTACTAATGTAGATGTATGGGAGCCCCAAGCTGATGGTTTTCTTCTTGTTTGTATTTATTAGCTGTAGAATTAATCCTCAGCAGGTTTAATATGTGCCACCATAAAACCTCTAAAGATTTCAGATGGGTAAAATGTAGCCTAATTGGTTTGTATGGCTTTGATTAGTAAAAGACAAGTGGGGTTGATCAGCAGCACTGCATCCTCAACCACGTTATTGTCCTGCTGAGCAATTTCGTGTAGTTACCAGTAAGAAACATGGGTGAGGCATGGGTGGAGTAATGGGAAATGTAATAAGTCATTACAGATATTACATATTTCTTCAGTTTGAATAAAGTGACATGTCATTGAGATTAGGATGCACTTTCCCTCCTCAGAGTCACAAGCACTAACATTCATTCTGCAGCATCCTGCTTAGAACCTTTGAGTCACCCAACCTGCAGTATACATTGATCTTCACAAAGGATATAAACTTTTCAATTATTTTGTCTGTCAGAACAGACAGCAAGAAACTTACATCTTCCATTCCCATTTCATTAACATATACAAATACAGTTTGTTTTCTGTGTTTTGCTGTGTAGCTTTCTCAGAAAGCACTTGACAGCTGAACAAAAAAGTCACTGTCATATGAGCTAAGACAATGACAAGAGAATTATGACTAGTTCCTTCATCTACCATTTCTTTTGCTGAGCTGAGAGTCTGATTTTTTCAGCAGGGTTTCTTTTTACTTGGTATAAATGCAAATGAGCACATGCAAAATGAACACAAGAACATGGAGAGCCACCTTAATTAAACAAAGGGAAAAACTTGACTCAAGGTCACCTTGAATATATGAGTTGGAAAAAAAAAAAAAAATCAATTCCATGCATTAATTTCACAGTGCATTTGAAGCAGATGTTTTCTGGCCTGCATGCATTTCAAATAGTTGTTCAAATGCAATGTTATTAAACTTGCTGTTTCTTAGGATCTTCACAAATGCCATAAGATCCCCACTTTTGTTTGGTTTTCATTATGATCTTTATGACTTTAAAGTGATGTCACGAATCCCCATCTTGACTGTCTGAATGCAGCAGAGGCATCAAAGAGCCTTTTTCTGGAACTCAAAGTCAATATCATAACATGGGAGTTCCATCTCTGAGATAAACTGACTTTATCAATAAAATTTCAACAAGCCTTTTAGTGACTACATGTTGAATCCTCAAGTTGCTTTAGCCCTGAATTCTCATTGTTGCTCAGCAAAGCTCCTCTCCAAAACCACACAAAGGAGCTCTGGGGAATGCTTTCTAGGAATTGCTGCTTTGCTCAAGTATTTCAAGTCACTTGACCTTCAGCATTTCAGCTGCACCCAGGGTAAGCCAGAGCATTCCCAGGAAATGTGCTGCTTACTCAGCCGTGCTGCTTGCAGCAAGTAAAATATTTGTTTTCTTAATAGCTAACGTTCTCAGTGGCAATAATTATGCTGCCAAGACTACATTCTGTTGTTAAATTGTGTACTGGCTTAATTAATAAGATATACTTTATTCCAAGTTCTTCCTCGAGCTGCATTTAAAGCAAAAGCCAGACTAAAATAACTCCCCTTGCCAAGGTAGCAGCAGTTTCATGAAGAAAGGGCTGGTTTGCTGTGCTGTAGTGAATAGAGCTTCACTCTATGGTCTCATTGGGAAGAGGCACAGATCAGGTACTACTCAACGCAGAAGGATAGCAGAATTATAAAAACATCTTCTATTAAATATTCAGAAATTGTATTTACAGAAACCGTGAATCACAGAAACGTAGGGCTACAGGAGTAAATAACAAGACAAATATTTACACAGAGAATCTCTGCTTTTTACTACTGTGACTGGTCACAATTTCCTCAGTAACTTTCCTTTCAAAGAGATTTGTTGTGGAGCAACAACTGTAAGTGTTACTCATGTTTCTTTATAAAGAATAGCTTGCAAATTTTCAAATTTGTTTTCTTTTGGTCTAGTCATATTCAGTCTCTTTCACACTCCATCTGAACAAACATTGAATTGGAAACGTCTTCAGGGCAAAATTCTTTAAAGAGTAAAAAAATGCTATCTTTTAAATTATATTGAAGTGTATACTATGAAAAGAGTTATATGAAAGAACAACAATCACGACAACAGACATATAGCAGTAAAATAAAATAGTTTAAAGGCTGTCTGAAGAAAAATAAAATCTCAAATGTATAGTGCATATTAACAAAGGCCATACAGAAAGTGCTGATCATCCAACTGACTGATAGCAGAAAAAAGCACAGGAACTCACACACTGGTCAATGTTACACAGGAAAAGCAAATAAGATAATGTATCTCCCCATGGCCTCTTTCTTAGTCACCTCTTGTGGACTTAGAATCACAGAATCATTTAGGTCGGAAAAAACCTCTAGGATCATCAAGTCCGAACCTAGAATCTTTTCCTATAGGTAGAGATAGGAAAAGTACATGGGACTGATAATAAAATCCTGCAAACCCTCTTTAGGCAAAAAGGCAACTTTGAACATCATGATAATATGGCATCATGGACTCATGGAGTGATCACTTACAGGAAAACCCAAAAATCAAACTGAAGCTTATCCTGCAGCTGAGTTTAGCCACAAGGAGCACTTCTGATTTTAGATTTAGAGGATTGAGTTTCTCAGACTTGAAGAATTAAGTACTAAGGACTGTTAGTCTCAGGAAGTTTTAAAAGAGAATAAAAGTGTGCACAATAAAAATAATTTTAAAAAAAATAGTTTGATATGTAGGGAAGCTCTCAGCTAACTGTAAAAATGTGTCTCCCTGAATTGTATAGCAAAAAAAATTATTATGGTTCAATAAAACCCTAGCAAATATGAAGAGACGTTAGTTAAAAGTCTGCCAATATCTTTCAAAATACATTAAGTCATGTTGGTAAAGAATCAATAATTGTTATTTCTCTTGCTTTTAGTTTATGGATGTTTAAAGATTCTGTCATAATGATGACACCCTAAAGCAGCAACTTCCAATAAAGAAAATGTATTTCCCTAGCAGGGTTGGGACCATGCTCTCTTGGTACTTAAACACGTTAGGGACTGTTTATTTATTATTTCTAAGAATTCTTTTGATACTGAGTAACTTCCACTTTATGATATTACCCCTGAAGTACCAGGAAAATCTGGAGGAGAAAGGGGGAGGGCTGATAACAGAGGTGTTGATAATTGTTCTTTCTTACCTCTTCCAGTGCCCAGTGTGTTAGACCAGGTGCAACTGGAAACCCAGGTGACTTAAAAGTGGATATAAGCAAATCATGCTTCTCAGCCGTGGGTGGATTAGCAGGAAGGCACAGATCTGCTCCATCAGCCCAAAAGAAAGCCAAGGGGAATACTGAGGATGATGGATTTTGAGACAAATGCCTACACTGGGTGCAAGCCCCTTGCCACTTTAGGAGACAGAAATACAGTTGTTGTTTCTGCGACTGCTGCGTATCCATTTCTGTTTGGTGTTATGGAGCAAAACATCTGGCCAGAGCTCAACAGCACACAGAGCGTGTCCTGTAACCCAGTGAAATCCTTGCTTGTATGAAAGGCAAGGGAACAGGAACAGATCATAAACACTATGGTGAGAGGAAAAAAAAAATAAAAATCCAGCATACCTTATCTTCTAAACTTATTGAGCATCAAGGAAACAAAAGCACCTGCCAGCATTTGCTGGGATCCACTTAACATGGGAGACACCTCTTCTACATGTGTGGCAATGGTAGACAAAACACCACTGTTTGACAATTTCAGCTCTCTCCATCCATCATTTCATTCATCTGTCATCCTGAATGATTCATTATCACTCTACCTCGCTTACATGCTGTAGCTCCACTTATGCAAAGAGTTTATCACTTACCAAGTTTCAGTCTAAAAAACATTAGTGGAGAAGAAGAAAATAACATTTCCATACCGAAACAATAAACTTTTACCTGCAATACCCATGGAGGAAAATTCACTTTGATAAGTTACTGCTGGAATTTGATGAGCATCTTAAAGCATCTTGTAATCAAGCCTACAGAGCACTGTCTGTCTATTAACATGCTTCTGAAGGATAGTTTGTTGTTATTTTATTTCAAAGCCTTATTTCAGGATAGATTTGTCTTACCATGTTGATGATAACGCAGAATATCAGGATATGCCCATTATAGCTCTTTGAAATGTACTCATGAGCTGCTTCAGAAAGTTGTTCAACATTTCACAGCAGCATTTTTAAAAATTTCAGCACAAAGCAAAGACTTGCTGCTTCTTCTCCCCTCCCCGTCCCCCTTCCTGCACGCATTCCTCTATCACAGTTGTGTTACTTATGAACCACAAACTATACAGACATCCAGGAAATCTCATCACAAGTCACTACAAGCAGCAAAAACTAGTATTACATAGCACAGTTATTAAACAATAAATGTGTATAGCTTTTGACTGGTTTCCCCTTATTTCTACTTGGTGCCACCCTGGGCTTGCTTAGCTCCCCCTAATTATACTAACACTAAAAAGAGGGAAATCTGCTGCATCTTATCTCCCTCCATGGTAGGTAATTTCCTTAAGGCAACAGGCTCCCAAACAACTGAGAGAGACTAAACTGAGCTTATAGTGCCTGTGAAAGACAGGCTGAGGAGTCCAGAACAAGGTAGCAACCGACTGAGCTCTTACATTACAACAAGGATTCTCTCTTGCTACATCTTCAGAAAACAGTTGCTCTTCACCCATCTGAGGAGATCCTGTCTGCACAACCATGCACACCAAGGAACAGGAGACAAGCCTTAATTTTGCTTCCTGATGCCTCAGTCTGACATGCCTGAAAGGAAGAATTGCATTAGATTCGTGTTCTTTGATTCAGACTCAATTTGGTTTCCACCAGAATGCCAATAAAGTGCTACTTTCAAACATTTCATTAGAAGAGCTAACATCAAAATTTTATAGCTCCTGCGTATGTAAAACACTTTGGGATGCCATTTATCTGAAAGACAATCTATACAGAGGGATAAGTTCTCTCTGTTTCATGTTTTCTAGGAAGGCACTATCATTC